>JAUEJJ010013114.1:0-15923 GCA_032164275.1 Synergus coniferae | reverse complement strand
TCGAAATTTTAATATAACAAGACGTTCGGACAATACTTTTTCGCGTTTTCGAGCGCTCGGACCCTTTTCGTTTCTGGACGCTCAATTGGTCGTTGAATAAACCCCTGGATTTATTTCTGGTGATTAAGAAAAAACGGTTTTTCCGTTAATTAAGATAAATATTTGTAACATTTATATTTATACCGAAAACCAGAAACTTAAAAAAAATTATTGTCGCTAATCACTTAAACAGTGATTCAATAGAAAGAAAATGTTTTCGAGGTTTATTTATTGTTTCAAATGTGATTATGCATCTTAAGAATAGCATAATTTTTCGTAATCTACTAATTTCCAACTTTGAATATCCTAAATTATCACGTGTATATTAAGCTTTTAATGCGAAAAACGAGATTATTTGACAAGTAACCAAAGTTTAATTTCACGAACCGACTCCTACAGCAAGATCGATCATAGATGTATAATACTAAATCGTTGTTACTGGCCAGAAGGGTGGTAATTGGTGAAAAAGTGATTCAAACGGAATTTTAGTCAGAAGTCGTGGAAAGCACCATTTGTTACATTTGCCGTTGTAACAACCACAAGATATAGAGGAATTGGTAACTGAAAACACCTTTGGATATATTTCGGCTAATTGATAAAAAATGCATTTTTTTTTCTTAAATAGCATAAATATTCATTATGTTTGGGTAAATAGAATAATTATTTTTATCAATCTAAACATAAAATGATTCTACGAAATTCTTTATAGCAAAAACCAGAAACTTCGAAAAAAAAAATTGTCGCTAATCACGTAAGCAGTTATTTATTAGAAGAAAAATTTTCTCGAGGTTCACTCATTGTTCTAAATGTGATTATAAGACTAGCATAATTATCCATAAGCTACTAATTTACAACTTTGAAAATCCTAAAGTATTACATGTATATCAAGCTTGTATATGAAAAACGCGATTATTTGACAACTAACCAAAGTTTAATATCACGAACCAACTTTTGCTGCAACAGGGATTATAGATGTGTAATAATAAATCGTTTGTTACTGGCCAGAAGTGTGGTAATTGATTAAAAAAAGTGATTAAAACGGAATTTTATTCTGAAGTCGTGGAAAGTACCAATTGTCGTTGTAGCAACCACAGGGTATAAGAAATGGTACCGAGAGTGACACGATAAAGTTATCCTGCAACATGACAATGCTCGGCCACATGTCGCAAAACCCGTCAAGACATATTTTTGGAAACCCTAAAATGGGAAGTCTTGCCCCACCCGCCGTACTCTTCAGACATTGCTCCTTCCGACTACCATTTGTTCCGATCGATGGCACATGGCCTATCTGAACAGCATTTCCACTCTTATCAAGAAGTCAAAGAATAGATCGATTCGTGGATCGCCTCATAAGACGCATCGTTTTTTCGAGATGATATCCGACAATTGCCAGAAAGATGGCAAAAAATAGTGGCTAGTGACGGACAATACTTTGCTTCATAAACAGGTAATCACTTTTTAAAAATATATCCTCAAATTTGTGGAAAAAACTACGGAAGCAAAGTTGTACACCTAATATTTATCAATTATTTTTCAAAAAGTGAAAGTTAATGTAAGCTACTAAAGTTTAAGGAACTTTATTTATTTGTATATTTGTGTAATTTTATGCAAATTGAACGAAAAATATCAAGAAATAAATAAAAAAAATAAAGGCGCGCGCCTTGGCATGCGTCTTACTTATATAGTAATATCCAAAATGGCAGGCTAACGAACTTGACCAAGGCAGGCTGATTGAAAATTGTACTGAGAAAAATACACTAGTGACTAGACGATACGCTGTGACGATCAGTTTTTCCCCCATTATTTCGTCTCTGGGCGCTTCAGTTTGACTAGGGTTTAGGTATTTTTAAAGACGAAATATGAACAGATCTTTTAGTTACAAAAATACAAAAGTATTTATTTCCCTACCACTTTTACAATTCTAAATATAGATCTAAGGTGTGTTGGTTGGTGTAACGTTGGTGTGTAAGGTGTGTGTGTTTTTCAAAATTACAATGGTAAGTGTATCTGTGATTTTGAAAGTATATGACTTACAATTATTTTAGTGTGTATGAAGTGAGTGACTCTAATTAAAAATACATATCGTTTGTTGTATGTGAGATCTTTTGAAAGCGGAGACGGAAAGGAAACCTAAAATTATATAATAACATAAGACGAAATTTTTTTGTATACTTTTCATGTTTAGTTCGGATCAATAGACGCGTGAAATGACTCTAGTGATGATTTAAAACGTAAACCTCATGTCCTCTCTCTATGGTTGATACATGGATGTATGAAATATAGGGATGGAGCACAAACCTGCGGGGCCTGACTCAGTGTAAATAAGGGGCACGAAGTAAACACGCCCACTTTAGGAAGGATATTCAATGATTGGCCTGTTGGTTTGTGTTGGTTAAAGTGCAGTGTCGTTTGAAAATAGTAGTAAAAAATATAAATATTATGCTTTGAAAATGAGGTTCGTTATTTTTTACGTAAAATAATTGTCTATTCTATTATTTGCAAAGATTCTACTTTTCTGTCATAGAAATAATATTCAGCATTCCCTTTCAAATAACGCGCGGCTCATGCGCGTTCCACTAGCCAATCCCGAGTTATCCTCCATAACTTCGTCTCTCACGATGTACCAAGTTTACCCCCTAGCCAAAAGTGGGACCTTATGCTCCATCCCGTTAATTCTTACATCCATGGGTTGGTACGGTCTGGTACGGTAAATGCGGAAAGAGAGTCGGTACGTCTCTGTCGGTAAGTCGGTACACGTATTTATCTAGGAATAAATACTAGTGATAGGTGCGTGATTTTATTGAAACGATCAAAAACTTTGTGCTAAAATTGAGTCATGAAAGCAATTTCTAGTTTCTCCATTTGATTTTTAAGATTACGTGCCTCAAATCTAGTATCGGCATTTTCATCGTCACTTTCAAGGAAAACAGATAGAGCATCGTATATCTTTGAATAATTAGAAAATAAAAGCCGAAGTTGCATCATTGCATATACTTTACCGTGTAAACAATAACGAAAAATTATGGATAATTGATCTTCGTGAGAAATATCTGGCGTTGAGTCCGTAATATGTAAGTCCAAAATATTTAGCTCCTTTAATTTCTGTAACTATATGATCAAATACTATTTTAGACGTCAATGAAATAAATTCCTCCTCGATAGTTTTTGACAAAAATGATGCGTTACCTCGGCATTTGTTACCATATAACTCTATGTGTTTCTGTAGAAACGGGTCAAACTTAGCGATAAGTTCTAAAATCCCTATATAATTGCCATTATCATAAAATCAAAATTGTTCATTTGTACCCCGAAATGCTAGGCCACGTTTGCATAAAAACCTCCACCATGTGCTTTAAAACTTCCGTCCAATACTCTGCTTCTGTTTTAATTTTTAATATTAGCTCTTCATCGATAACAGGTGTTTTGTTCATTCGCGTATGCCAAACGACCGTGCAGTTTTTATGTTCAGTACTATTTTCATGGCTACTGAGTTTTTCATGCGCATGTTTCCAATCTGAAAAACCATCCTTCACCAAAGTATTTGCCAAATTATTTCAAAATATGCATAACAAAGCACACTTCCTGTAGATTTTCAGTACATCTTCCATTTACGTTCATGCGTTTCTTTATTAGCCAAAGTTCTTTCAAAAAGCCGATTATTCAAAGACCTAATGAAATTCTCAAATATTTTGGAAATATTCAGAACCTTTTTCTAGAATTCTTTGTTTAATGGAATCATCGAGCTTTGGCCATAAAGCTGGATCTTTATTAATTTCACTTATGAATGTAAATACACATATGTGTAAATAAAACTTTCTATTGCTTAATTTCTTTAAGAGTTATGGCTAAATTAATCATTTGTCAATAGAAATGATAAAAAAAATATATATTTATATTAGAGGTACGTAGTTCGTCAGTAGTAATTTTCCATACAAATCGGTACCTTACGGTCACGGTTAGAAAATGCAGTTAAAGAGAAAAATAATTCGTAATATTTATAATTCTAGATGTTTAGGTTCAGCGAAGTTGAGTAAAAAATATTACGAGTATTAGAGAACTAAAATAATAAATTTGTATATTATGATAACATTTTTTTAAAGTTGAGGAAGCATTTTGGGGCCCCGGGCTACAGCCCCTACAGTCTCCCCCCTTAATCCGGCCATGGTGAAAATAGAAACATAATTAAATTAATTTTTCTTGATTTATCACACAAACAAACACAGAGACAATCACATTCTTAAAAACATGTTTTGCTGATTCAGTCACACACAATGTGGGCATTTTACAAAAACAGGCGGGGTTTACTGATTTACACAAATCAGTAAAGAAAAAAAGTAAGGATGACCATCTAATACTTATGTATGTAGTTTTATTATGTTTGCATACATATTTTCTAAGATTATTATCGCAAGTAATTTTTAACTTTTCGATATACATAACACTCAAACATATTTAAAAAACAGATGAAAGAAGTAAATTGTTTTAGATTTAAGGAGATATTTTATAAAGTGCAATAAAGAAGATAAGGCGATGAGAAAATTACACAATATTTTATAGTTAGAGAATAGTTGGAGAAATTAAACATTGTAGTCTCTTCACAAATAACCAGGCATCAAGCTACGAAGCGTATCATGAAATTTTTTGTTTCCTGGTACATTTTTTTCTGCCCAACCTGGTAATGTTTCTTCACATCTCGTCAACCAAGCTTTTATGTTCAGATGATTATCTATTGGTCTGAAAGCCTATAAAAGATTGTCGTCTGCATTAAAAGATTCAAGTTTTAAGATTATTATTTTTATTATTCATGATTATTAGATTAGTTTAATGTTTATAGTGAATATGAAAATAGTTATATTTATATTTGCTCACGGAGAAGCTGGACATCGTAGAAGAGCAACTGATGTCAGCCAGAGTATAAGAATCACCAACCAACCAGATTTTTCCTTCTAGTAATTTGTCTAGTATGTCGTATGCGTTACTCAGAATTTCTATTTTTTCAGCAGGAACGTTAGTGTCTCCACGCAAATATATCGGTCGCTGTATAACATACATGCATTGGTTGATTATTTTGTACATAAAGTTATATTATTATCATAACCATAAAAATAAAAGAAACTTACACCAATTGATCTCACAGTGCCCATCAGATATCCAACATCAAAATACAAAAATTGGTCGACTTTTGCTCGCATTTGAGGATCTTTAGGGTATAAGGAATCATCTTTGCCATACTTGTTAGCCAAGTAACACATAATAGCGTGACTGAAAATTATAGAAGAAAAGTTATAAACAGTGATGTAGCCATGTAGGTACGCGATATGGTTCGAATCTCGGTTGGTGTGGATGAGATTTACCTTATCAACTAACAAGGGGACCTGTTCTGTTTTTTGTTTTTATCGATACTCTTCTCAATGATAGAAGATATCTACTAGAGTTTTTCTCAGAACAATCGAGAAGGGGCAATTCTCAGCCCTTTTCGAGAAAAATGAATTGCGTGCGGATGGTCATGGCCCTGGCGTAAAGGAATAATAGTCAATTATTTTATTTTTTGTATTTTGTAGAAAACATTTTAATTTCGTATTTAACATTGCAATTTTCTTTTTAAACACTCTCCAAGCGAGAGATAATAAAGTTTCAAAATAGAGATTTTATTTTTTTTTAAAGATTAAATAATCATGAAATATTATTATTTTATTAATTATTATTTAAACATGAATAAATAAGCAGGTTTACATTAAGAAAAATAAATTACGAGTAGCAAGAATCGAACGCGCAACCTTGCGACTACCAGCCAAGCGTTGTACTAGCTGAGCTACTGCCTTGTTGGAGGTACCTTTACGCCAGGGCTATGACCATCCGCACGCAATTCTTTAGATGCATTTTTCTCGAAAATGACTAAGAATTGCGTCTTCTTGATTTTTTTCAGAAAACCTATAGTAGGCATCTATCATTGAGGAGAGTATCGATAAAAACAAAAAAAACATAACGTCTAAAGGTCTCCTTGTAAGACGTAACTGTAATAGAAACTTAATTTACCGTTAATGTGAATTACCTACCACGGGTACTGAAACTACCGCTGGCAATGCAGATCTCTCGTACTTACGAGAGTCTAATAATAGTAGACAGCTATGTTACCGACAATGTACATTACCGACCGTGGATAAATAATTTGTTTAACGCCGTTGGCTAACCGTTTACCGACAATCTGTGTGTCAACTGCGAGTAATTTTAAGACATTTTTGAGTTTCATTTTTTCTCGAGTCGAAGTTTTAAACCTCTTTTAGCAATGAATGATTTTAAATAATTCTAATTCTTTCGCAAAAGCAACCTTTATTTCTGTTTAACCCTTCAGATTCTCATTTGACTCTCATTAAACCTTCTTTATCATCCTTCAGGACCGCCTATAATTTTCAGCACTTATTTTTAAGACCATCTTTAAGACTTTTAAAATCTTCAAACTCACCTAGTGCGATTCGAAATTTAGACTCTCTTTAACTGCTTCTTACGCGAGTTTCGTAAATGCTCAGGTTTCGAGGTGCATAATAAGAATTATAGGAATTCTTACAGTAAGTGAATCACCCCACGAATTCAGTGCCGTACCACTTACCAGAGATCTCTGGCCGTACTACTTTGGCTAAAAAAGGGAATTGGAAAAATGTAAGTATTGCAAAGTATTGCCCACTCTTTTTTCTTTCATACTGTCGAAAGCGCTTTGTACTTTGTATTTGCGCACTGTCAGCCGCATAGCGGACGGGACCCTCTATTGTGTAAAGGAAGTGAAAAAATCACTTACACAGTTGAAAAAAGACCAAAAACAAGTTCAAGTTGTTAATTGAAGAAGAAGAGGCTGAAGGAAAACAAAAGCTGGCATGGACGATTAGTGTAAGTATGAGGTTTCTACAAAAAATTTTACTAAAACTTTACTCATATTTTTCAAAACAACGTTTTTTCTATCGCGGGCCCAGGTAATTAAAAATATTCTATTGAAGCGATTAAGCTGAAATTTTAACAAGTTGTTCTACATATCAGTGGAAATGGCCGGAACTAGGATACTTTTTTGTCATCCCTTATTTTTTTTATTTAGAGCCCGATTTACGAGAAAAAAAATGTGACTTTTTTTAGAAGTCCTTCATTTTGTTATTTTTTTCTTAAAATGAAAAATCTTAGTTCAGAACAGAATGAAAAGCCTACACAACAATAATTATTTTTTCTTTTTTTTTTTTCAGATGTCTTGAAGTGTCGCAATCACCCAGGCCAGTCACATAATTTTTTATAAGAATTTTTTATACTTTGAACGTAAAAAACAATAAAATACTGTAAAAAAAGATAAAAATGTTTTTGTACACTTTAAGATATAAATATACTCGAACCCCGCAAATGTTAACTGTATGTAAATTCTCTCGGAATTGTTAACTCATCCCCTCCAAATTTCCTCTCGCAAATTTTAACTATCACCTAGCCTATACTGGCTTATGCACCTGCGCATTGCGTATTAGAATTTTAAACTTCGAAGTTAACATTTGTGGGTTTCGAATGTAATAACATATGAGGCATTATTCCTGAACTGACCCAACTTAAAAAGTCATGTTCTTTGATTGTCTTCAAATTCTGGGAATATGTTCGCTTATCTAATAGTACTTACTCCACAAATTTATAGACCAGGATTACCACCCCTCCTTAAGTGGTGGGGGTTTGAATTTTCCACTCCAACGCTTGTATAGGTAGCTTCAAAAGCCTATTTTTTCTTTTAGTCGTAAAAGGAAGCTTGAACTTTTTACTATAACAAACTATAAACATGCAAATGGTGAAATTAATTTTCAGTATGATATAGGACCGACGTGAACAAATTTTATAAATAATTGGCCATATCAGGTATTTATGATATGCAACAGATACAATTTTTTCCCCTGAATCGACCAAAAATTATAGATAAATGTCACTTACTTATCAGATTTAGTCACTCAATAACAATTTATGATTGTTTACACAAATTTAATTAACAAAAGCACTGTTTAACTATTTTTAGTGGTAGAAACTTCGTTTTTTCAACGTAATGAAATGTAAATGACTAATTTTTGAAAATTTAGAATTTACATAACAATCAACAATTTTAATTATTAACAACAATTAAAATTGGCATCTAAGGTATTTTTTTTTCTCAAAATATGCCTAGGATGATAAGAATTTGTTCATGCAGTTGTTGTTAACAATTAAAATTGTTGTTTGTCATATAGACTCGCTAAGAGTTTAACAATTGGTCATTTACACTTCATTACGTTGAAAAAATCAAGCACTTGTTAATTAAATTTGTTTAAACAATCATCAATCGTTATTGAATGACTAAACATGATAAGTGACCGACATTTCTCTATAATTTTTGGTCGATTTAGTGAAAAAAACTTTATCTGTTGCATCATAAATATTATACCTGATATGACGAATTGTTCATAAAATTTGTTTACATGCGGCTTTGTATCCTATTAAAAATTAATTTCTCTATTTTCGCGCTCATAATTTTTTATGGTAAAAAAGTTAAGCTTCCTTTTGCGACTATATGAAAAAAAAATCGAAGAACCCTAAATTAAGAAAAAAATTGAAATAAAAAATTTGTTTTAAAAACTAATCAATATGTTTTTGTTATAAATAATAATATAGGATGAAAGTATGTAAATGTAGAAAATTCAACCCCCCACCATTTACCATACAGTTGGGGTGTTAATCATGGTATATAAGTTTGTGGATGAGGCACTATTGGATAGGCGGACATATTACCAGAATTTGAAGAAAATTAAAGAGCATGACCTTTTAAGTTGGGGTAGTTCAGGAATAATTACCCATATAATAAATTTGAAATGATTGCACTTTATTTTCTTATTAAAAATTTCCAAAACAGCATTTACCCTCAATCTGTATCGTAAGGTCGAATCTAACCCCACATTCGTTTTTCCTCTCCTATATTCTCCCCTCTTTTTGCAAGAGATCGAGTTCAGAAGAATCCGACCCCACTGTACGTCAATGGGGACAATCCGATACACATGTAAAAATTTCGGGCGGGGTCATCTATATAACAAGTGGACAATTCTTCACCATTTTTTAAACCCCCCCCCCTCACCTCCTCGTGGAGAACCGTGCAATATATACGTACACCTCCTATCTCCGCCTACCCTATCCACGTGAACATATGAGGCTCTAAGAATGACAACTAGGTAAGGCACAAAAATGAAATTTTACAGGGGAAACAAAAAACATTTTCTGTGATGGGATTAAAAATAGAAAATTTTGAGAAAATTAATTATGGAAGCTAACCTTGCGAGCTATACTTTCTACATATTCAAACAGTAAGAAAAATTCTTCAAAGTAGTGAGGGGGAAAAACGAAATGGGACTTACCTAGTTGTCATTCTCAATTATTTGTAAATGCATTTTTTTCACGTTTTAAAGGTATAAAAAGCTTCAAAAGTGATTACTTTTGCTTAATAGGGAGGAAAAATGAAATGGGCTTTACCTAGTTGTCATTCTGAATTATTTGAAGAGTTTTTTTTCCATGTTTGTCTCTAAAAAAACTGCAAAAGTATTTGTGAATAAAGTTTTATTATTCAAAAAATGGCATTATTCAAAACTTGGCATGCGTTGCGTCCTCGCTGGGCTTTGCCCGGTTGGCATACTCATTTCTCTAAAACCACCTTAACTTTAACTACGTTTTTTGTCAAAATTAAAAGTTTTTTTTACATGTTTCGAACATTTTTGGATAAATCTTAACCTAAAGTATCTGAAACTGCAAAAAAACGATTTTCGAAAAAAGTGGGCTTTATCTAGTTGTCATTCTCAGAGCCTCAATTATGTATTTTATGAAAATATAGATATTATTGGTCTTCAAAAGCAAGAAGGACAAAAGGAGCAATTTTTCTAGTCCCACCCCCCAGTCTCCCTCATGGACAAGCTTGAAATTTTTTCTTACCCCCCTACCCATAAACTGTCGACGTAGTACTTTGATGGCCCCGAGTTTGTTGCTTTAATGTCTTTAAAAAAGGTTCAACATTTCGACTCGGGTTCAGTTTTCAATGTGAATCTTACCTGTCCCAGACAAAAAATCCATCGTCATTTAAAGTTGGAATAGAATGCACCGGATTCATCTAAAAGTAATATTCGAAAATGTAATAAGTATTTAAGAAAGGCTTGGAACTGAAAAAAGTAATATTATACTTTAAGGAATTCGGGTGTCATATTATCTTGCGTATGAAGAGAAGTTTCGATAATATTCAATTCAACGCCAAGAGCAGTAGCTGCCAGCAGAACACCACGACATGGAGGACTCATGTCCATCGAATATAGTGTTGGAGGCATCTTTTTCTAAAAAAAATTTAATATTTATGAATGTGTTCATAAATTGTGATCGTCGCACTTTGCAGTCCAAAATACTTGGAAATTTTACTTCCTTCGAAATCGCTTGTACTTTGTCTAAAAATTTGAATTGTGGATTAATTAGCATGTTTCCGATTATTTGGTTAAAAAGTCAAATTTTCAATATTCCAATACCATTTTCGTTATTTAAGAATCAAACAATTTCTCCTACCAAAAAATGTTCAAAAGAAAATTTCTACGTCTTCTTCAAAGTAGCAATTTTGATACATTAACCTTTGTTATATCTGGTGTTAGTTGGCTCAAAATTTTGATTTTCGATTTTTCAATAGAATTCAAAAAGTTGTAATAAGACAAATGTTGTAGATCTTTCTAAAGGATTCTTCTCTTAATTTTTTTTATATGTGTATTGCATTGTTTGGCTTAAAATTTTCATTTTCATTTGTTTTTTTGAATTTTATAAACGCTATAACTCTGCTAATTCTTTTTTAGCTCTTTGTTTCAAATTCTGTCAAAACCCAGTTTTCAAAATATTGAAAGCGCTTTAATTTTTTTTAAATTTTTGTTAAAACTATACACCATCGCAAAAGTCTGTTTTTCGAATTCATGGTGTCCCAAAATATAAAGATCTGATAAAAACGAGGGAGTTATTATAATATTTAAACAAATGTAAGATCTTCTCTGATGATAATATAAAAATAAAATTTCATAACTTTAATGAAATAAAAATGTTAGAGTTACGTCTTAAATGTAGAGATCGTACAGCATTTTTTTGTTGCAGATCGTCGGTGAAGCAGACAGTGGAACATAGCCCAAACCTCCACATAAATGAAGCCATCTCAATACAAATATATAATTCCACGTCCTTTAAACTATCAGCATATTTTCAGAAAACTCTTTCTATTCTTGTATTCGTTTAATTCACTTTTCAATCCACTTTAATCAGAACGAGGTTCTGCAACTGTTTACAACAGTCTCAAAACCTATTAAGAATATAAAAATAAGTACGTTCTTAAAGAATATCCTTTTATATAAATTTTTGCTTACATATTTTTTACGTGCTTAAAATATCAACTTTCTTCTGTATTCAGGCAAAAAAACCCGTTTTTTATGCAATTTTGTGTGCTGAATCCCAACATGATCTTCGAATTCTTCTACCATGTCATGTTTTTTAAATAAATTTGTATTCAGCTGAAATTACATTTCTAGTACATTAACTTTTTTACTTCTTAAACCTATTTACCTTAAAAACATGAAGAGATGGAGAATTTTTTTGGCCTGATTTTGATTCAGCACACATAATCCTATCATTAAAGAAGTTGCAATTTTATACCTACGGAAGAACCGTCTACCCTCATAGACGCCATGTTATCAATTGTGCCTACTTTTTCGTAACCCTTTCAAACTTTGTTGTGTTTTTAAAACCGAATTACCGGTGTCTTTTTCTGCGTAGTTTAGTTCTGCTAATGAAGGAAAATGTCTGGCGCGGAGAATGATGCTTCCCAGATTTCCGAAGATGCGGAAAACACATCAAGAGGAGATGATGCAAGTTAACAGTCAGTGGTGCATATAATTAAAAGTACACTCATCAACACACACACTCACACGCATCCGGACAATTTTTCTGGACGTCATATTAGATATATTCCAATTGAAATTTATTTTTAAAAAACTGTGTTTGGAAAATGGACTTTCTCACCACTACAAAGCTTCCTGTGTGAGGAAGCAAAATTTACTAAATGGGAGTTTGTACAGAAAATTTTCAGTCCAAGAAACCCCCAATTATAGAAAGACATCTGCAAACTGTAAAAAAGCTGCTGAAAAAGGCAATCGCCGTGAAGTTGTATCAACTTTTGTGCTCATTTAAGGTACACTCAACCACCGATTATATGTGACGCGATACGAGAAAAGGGACCTACTATGCAAAAAATCGATTTTCGGATTATGATGAATTCTATAAGTTCTTTGTCATTAGCTGTAATCTGGCGCGCGATTCTCAATGTAATTAAATTAATTTGATTTTGAATTGTGCGCCAAATTTTGACTAATAGCAACATTTCCCCAACGGGTAATCAACATGCATGCGCGCGCAGGGAGCAAACTTTGACATCACTGCTCGCCGCGGCCTCTGCGTGAAGCTCTACTTTCCGCCCAATCCACGTTCTAGTTGCGACGTGCTTCGTTATGACAAAAGAATACTCTGAGACTTCTCCTCCCCTTTGCCGACTCGAGTTCGAGATTTCTTTAATCGCTCACCCTGTAAAATTTCACTTTTGCCTAGTAGGTCCCTTTTCTCGGATGGCGTCACATATGTCCGCTGGTTATTTTCCGCATTCTCCTCCCGCAGTGTCCCTCGGGAAACTATATGTACCTTCGAAGAGCTCGTATGCTCGTTACCCCCCTTTCATCCCGCAGCGTCCCTTGGCAGCTTATATGTACTCTCGAAGAGCTCGTCAAACGATATATTTGCCTGAGTTTTTAATTTTTTATCTGAATAATCCTGACTGATTATTTGCCGCCCAGACCCGAGACCAGCGGATAAGCGGCTGTTAAGCGTAGTTGTCTCGCGTCTAAAACGTTCAAAAGTTTATGCTCAGATAGATGTAAGATATCACATGTTTTCTCTTAACCATTGGTCAAAAAATTTTAACTGGGTTTGTACACTAACATACCATAGAAGCGTGCTATATACGAATACACATTCACATTCATAGTTCGTTGGAAACGATAGTAACTACGCCGCAATTTAATTTTAAAAACAATTATAATGATGTTCATAACCACAAAAACGTATTGTCAAAATGGCATCCGAATTAAAACACAAAAGCAAATTTATATTTAAAAACGTATTGGATAAACGGTTATGTGTGAAGCAAAAAAAAAACAATCTCTCATATCCCATATTGGCTGGAAGATAGATAGTGGATTTTTATATTCTTGCGGACAAATTGCAATGCAACAAGTGTGCTAAAATGATCTCATTGAAAAATACATTAAAGAAAACTAGATTAGGTTTGAATTCTATTTTGCATAGGTTAAGTCCGGGGGAGATGGCCATAAGAGAGAGATGACCAATTCAAGAAATTCTAGAAACACTCGTTTAATGTCGTTAATTATCTCTCAGTTCGCTTATTTGCGAATTATACACCAAAGCTAAAGAAAATTCTAGCGTAAAAATTAGTTGTGTTCACGTTACAGGGCCGCATTTATATAAGGGCCAGCGGGGCCATGGCCCCAGTATGCGTTATCTAAAACTAACTTCCTGTGTGCGTTTTACATTTATTATAAGTAACATAAAAATTTCCCGCGTGATGTGAATTTTTGATTTAAAAAATGGAATAATTATAAAAAACTTATTCAACATAAGTTAGATAAAAGATTCTTTAGTTAGATTCACGAAGTAACATAAGGAGTATACACTTCGTGTGTGCCGCTGAGAAAAAGTGGCAGCGTGTTTCCTGACATTACTAGAATCAAAGATATTCTTTGTTAGAATTAGTAGAAATAGCGCTCCTTGCGTAAAAAACTTCAGAAATTCTACAATTAGTGTGTCATTCACGTTTATTTTTTTTTATGGACGGATCGAGCAGTGCTTCTAACAAGCGCTCTGTACTCTTCTGCGTGTAACCAAAGTGTAACGATCGCTGAATTAATTCATCTACTCATTTTTCACTCTAGAGTTCGTATTGTCGCTTCAAGAATTTCGCGGTTTCATTTGAATTTGGATTTGTAATTATATAATTTGTAATTTTATATGTAAGAGAATTGGCAAGTGATATTGGTAAATCTACAGTTATATTTAAGCTATGAATAGATCTTTTAGATAATAAAATGTGAATTCATGACTATTTCTAGGCATAAGGCCAAGTGGCCAATATAATCTTTTGTGCGAGATTTAAATAATTTTTGCTCCAAACTAAATTATAGTTTAAAACTTTGTCCCACGAAAAGGGCACGTAGGAATTCTATCTCTTGAGACAAACCTCATCTGGAGTCTAGAGTCTTATAAAAATTAGAAAAGAACTCTCTCTTTTTTGCACTTTTCAAGGAAAGTGTCATAAATAAGGGAAAGGATGTTCATTGTACATCGACCATTTTTTTATAAGTACTTAAACCAAGGATACACTCGTGACCCAGCTTTGGAGGATGTTTCCAAATACAAACGCGTTTTTGGGTCCTTTGTAACTAACCATGTGTTTAGGCTTAACTCGACCGACTCCGAAGCTTGCCTGTGAGGACTCTGGAATTTCCCATAATTTCCCTGTTCTCGAGTCTCGAATGGTGGAATGAACGTCTCTGTACTCGCGTGAATGGAGGGATGCCATGGAATTCTTCTTCTTCTTTGTATTTGCATTGGCTTTGTGCTTGCTATTAAAGGTTTGTACATACGGTCATGATTAAGTGGATTTGTATTTAACGTAAAGTATGTAGCTAATGGAAGTTCTCTCCTCCTTCGCGCCATCTGAAACAAAGGTGAAAAGGCTCCCGGTTGCTTCTCATGCAACAGAGGGATACAATCCATTCTCTTCTCGCGTTAGAGTAGGCAAACCATGGTTTCTTGCGTTGTTTATAGAAACATTGGGTGTAATGGACACCTTTAGAATTACCCATAGCAAGAGTCCATGCATGACAGCTGTCATTGAGATCCTTGGAGGCGGAGTGATAGAAATCAGAGTGAGGGAGGGAAATATTTAAAAGGTTGGCGTTCGTAGCTGCTGATTTAGCAGCCACGTCCGCCTGCTCATTACCAGATATTCCCTTGTGACCAGGGATCCATTCTAGTGAAACAGAAAGATTAAATTTAGCAAGTGTGGCAAGACGGTTTCTAATAAGAAAGATCAAGTTAGACTTAATGGTGTTAGGACACAGTGAAGCCACACTCTGGAGAACGTTCAACGAGTCAGTAAAAATAACCGACTTTGAAAAGCTGTTCTGCAGGATGTAGTCCAAGGTCCAAGGTGTAAAGAATGGCTATAGCTTTGATAGAAAAAATAGAGGCATGACTTGAAATTTTAAATGAACGAGAAAAATTTGCGGACGGGTAGATATATGCACAGCCCGCGGAGTTGTCAGATTCTGATTTTGAACCATCTGTAAAAAAATTGTATGTAGTCATTATACTTTGCATCTGTTAAATCGCAAAATAGGTCATTCGGTGCAGGGCTGCCCTGAACCAAATGACCTATTTCTTGTTGAATCTGAGGGAAAAAGGTGATCTTCGTAAGGAAATTCAAAAAATGGGTGCACATATTATGTCCTTCTTATTTGGTGTTTGAAGCCCTTGACCTTGCCAAAGGCATTAAGGAGTATAAGTTTGGTTTTTTCTGGGCATAGTTCTAGGCCTCTCTCCATCAGATAGAAAGAGATCAGGTTCAAGCACAGCTGCAGTCTGGATAGGCATCTTTCTGGGTCCCTAGATCTACAAAGGATTGCTATATCATCGCAAATCGATTCTGCTACCAAGGTGCAATTGCCGGATAGTGATGGTGATCCTTGGGACATGGAACAGAGTGAGATGGAACAGGA
>JAUEJJ010012955.1:0-12702 GCA_032164275.1 Synergus coniferae | reverse complement strand
TTCGATGTCAAAAATTCAAAATGGCGGATCCAAAATGGCGACCAAAATTTATATTAGTTGGATTTTCATGAAAATAGACACCTGACTGATTTTGATGTCGCTGATTACGAATTGGACGTCGAAAATTCAAAATTCAAAATGGCGGATCAAATATTGTTACCTGCACAAGTTTTTGCATTATTTCAAAAAGGTAATACAATTTCCAATATACTTAATTTGTCCACAGATCCTTCGCCCGATTGGTTCGTAGGAGTTTCTGGACTGGAACTTTGTCTTCCGAATTGTTCCTGGATAGAGCACAAACAGTTTAATTTGTACCCGTATGATGCGGGCACTGATGAAGGAATCACTTACATAGTGAGCAGAATTTTCTCTTCTTGAGTTCATATTATAGATTTTTATTTATAAAATATAAAAATTATATTTTACAAATAAGTAATTTTTTCTAAAAGTCAGATTTTTAAGAAATAATATATATATATACATATATATATATGTATAAAATAAATAGAAAAAATAAAAGAAATAAAAAAAAAAGATAAATAATCTGTCTCTTACTTTATTTCAGTCTGAAGATACGCCAACAGTTCCTCAACAGCTAATCCGTCGTATCACTACGTCATTTCCGAACGACAGTGGATCGCCATTTTATGATCCTTTTAATAATGACATGAAGCCCATGGCAAAGCTTTATATAAATCGGCAAAGAATTTATGAGAAAATCTGCGACGATATTCCTGAAAATTCTTCAAACTCAGGTGGTCGCAATACAAAACCTAAAAAACCAGATAAAGAACATGTACCCAGCAAGTATTTTTTATTTCTTTATTATAATTTGCTAACACATCACACTTCAAAAAAAGAGTAAGGTATATAAAAAATTAACAGTTGATATTTGCATTGTCTAAAACACTTCAAGCTTATTATTATTAATTTTCTTATCTCCAAAAAGTATTGTTTTTAGTATTGCTATCATAGTTATTAGTGTTTTCTTTTGAATTAAAACTTGGTTTTAGAATTTCAAATTTTTCTGTAGTTGCATGCAATAGTATTTATTATAAGAGCCCAAAAATGTGTAAAATTTTAAGAAGTGGTTTATAACAAAAAAAATGTTTACCGTAGAGATTTGCAGAATGACATCGTGGAGTGATTGGGGTCCTTGTTCAGTGACTTGTGGCCAGGGTTACCAACTAAAGCAGAGAAGCTTCCTGGACGATTATACAGCCAAGAAATCCAATAAATGCAAACATCTCAGTCTCTCAGGCAGACGACCATGCTATGGAATAATTGGTGAATGGTAAAATTTAATTTCTTTCTTAAAAAGCCCTGGTAAAATTTTCGGATAGAAAAAATTCTATCCATTTGAATCCATTTCATTCCGGAATTTGTATCGGCACAAAACAGTTTCTTTCCGATCTAAATCGGATTAGAAAGCATTAAAAACCTCCTTCGGATTATAATAGATCGGAATGAAACGGTTTGATTCGGATACAAATTCCGGAATAAATCGAAAAATTTCACATTGATTTGGAATGAATTGCAATCCGAAACTTTCACCGGGGGGTTTGAAACAATAATAATAATAATAATCGGTAGTTAATGCTTTTTGAAAATTTGTTAAAAATGATGTAACTCTCTCCTTCGAAAGTGAATTGTCGGCAAGAGACTCAGCAATTCTTAACGGAAGGAATTGTGATTTGGAACAGTGGAGTTCTTGGAGTTTATGTTCGTCGACTTGTGGGACGGCGTCAAAAACTCGTTCCCGCAGTTTTAAACACAGACAGCACTCAAAATATTGCAGAAACGTGTCTCAACCTCGGGTGTTGCAGCAAACAAAGCCCTGTCCATTTGTACCTTGCAAACCGTGCGAGGACGAGAATTGTGAGGAGGTAAGCACAGTTATCACAGACCCAGAAAACGACACCGAAACCGAGTCTGCAAATGTTGAAGAATCTGATGAGGGAAAGGATGTGGGAGGCGAGGAATCGGAAGAGGGAGTGTTGATAACCGGGGAATGGCCGGAGGTATGAGGCACCTCTTTTTACTATTTTACTGCTCTGAGAAAAGTGCAGAATCATTTTACATCTCAGCAACTAATACGCTTTGTCTCATGTCTCCTATTAACATCCATGTTAATTTAATAATATTGCAGAAAAAAAATCTAGCAAATGGAGGTCATCAGTTTTGGGAAGTCAATTCCTTACATACAGTGTCCATAAATATATTTCCAAAACTATTTAACTATTATTTCAACAGATGGCGCTGGGATCGCCAATGTGTAGAGAATCTACATGTACCATAATTTAGTAGCGAGTTTCCCATCTATGTACCCCGCGTCGTTAACTCCAGTATTCATCCCCACTATCTATGTTCTTAGCGACAGGTTGTGAAGTGACGCGTCACTCGAGGTTTTTTTACGTAATTTACATGGTTTTCTACTTATGTAAATTACGTACTATATGTGAAAAGCCCCCCACTCCATATAAATTTAGTGTGCGACGTATAATACCTAGTGAATTACTGTAAAAAACTATGTAATTTACGACAGGTATTTTACTTTCTCAACCCTACTTAGCGACGGCAGCGACGCCATTTGCAAATATCGATATCGACTATGCCCATTACATTATTAAATTAATTTATTAATCAACAAATTTAGTGAAGATGATGAGTAAGCACACTTCACTTATTTAGTCATAGTCAGTTTTCTTTATTGTACAAGACATGTGCATTGCACGTACAGTAGAAACACATATCAAATTGCTTCGGATTGAAATTCATTCGGAACCCATCCAAATCATTCCGGAATTTGTATCCGAACCAAACAGTTTCATTCTGATCTAATCCGAAGAAAGTTTTCAATCCGAAGAAAGTTTTCAATCCGATATTCAAGATAAATTCGAACCTTTAATCCGAATGAATCCGGTCAATCCGAATTAATCTGAATTAATCCGAACGTTCAATCCCAATGATTCCTGTCAATCAAAATCAATCCGAACTTTCAATTCGATGATTCTTCGGAATCATCGGATTGAATATTCAGATTAATTCTGACTAATTCGGATATATCAGATTCATTCGGATTAAAGGTTTCGATTGATTTTGAATGTACCTCGGATTAATTCGGATTAAAAGTTTTCTTCGGATTAGATCGGAATGGAACTGTTTGGTTCGGATAAAAATTCCGGAATGATTCTGAAAGTTTCGGATTGTTGCAGAATAAATTTCAATCCGAAGCTTTCGCTAGAGCATACGGCCATACGGCCTGTCACCAAAAGGACGAGGCAGATGGCGTCACTAAGAACATACAAAGTGGGGATGACTACTGGAGTCAACCTGACGACGCGAGGCACATAGATGGGAGACTCGCTACTAAATTATGGTACATGTAGATTCCCTACACAAATGTCATATAGTTGTGAAAAGCAGAGGTTCATAGCCATAATCTTTAAGGAAAATTTTCTAATTTCTTAAAATTTTCAAAACTTTCTGTCATTCTTTGGATTTGGTATTTTGAATTTTGGAATTTATTAGTATATTTCCTTTAATCTTAGATATTTTCGACTCGATATATTAATAAATGTAGAAATGGCATTGCTGGGGAAAAATGTCGGTAAGATAGGGCTCGGATAACCGACCCATGATTTTAAAGCCATTAAGGGCATGTATTACATAAAAATCCCTACCTTACCGACATTGTTTCTCTGCAACGTTACATCTACATTTACTGAGATATTAAATTAAAAATTTCAATAATTAGGGTTTAAGTATTAAGGTACGTTTATCTAGTCCTAAATATTTACACTTATAAAAAAAAATTGGTTTTTTTTTATAAAAATGCAGGACCAGATGAACGTACCTTAATGCTTTATCTTTACCAGTCTTTACTTATTGAAATTTTCAGTTTGATATCTCAATAAATGTAGACGTAACGTTGCAGAGAAAACATGTCGGTAAGGTAGGGATCTTTATGTAATTCATGCCCTTAAAATCCTCTTTAATCAAGTGAAGTTGACTCTACTGATGAACTCTGCTTGATAGTCAAATAAAACATTATAATTCGGAGCTAAAAATTGTATAATAATTGGTAAAATACTTTTAAATTGCTTTAAATCGACTAACAAAACATTCTAGTGTCACTAAGCCATTTCTCGTGTCGTCATTCCTCTTCTGCTTTCATGTGAATGCAAAAGTTCAGGCTTTTGAAAGCATGGGTTATATCGCAGTAAGTCATTAATTATTGTGCTAATAACACAGAGCCTTAATATTTGTTTAAGGGAGTTGAATCCAAGTTCTAATCTGAAAATTAGGTTTCTTCAATTTATTTAACAAATATTATAATTAGAAATATTTTATGCAAAAGTATTAAAACTGAATATTTTTTCGCTCTATAGTTATACTTCTATTTTCAAAAATAGTATTTCTACAGAGCCAAAATACATCTAGTTATAATAATACCTTTTGAGTATGTAAAACGAAAAGATTGAATTTTTGAGGCTAGCCCTTGGGACCAACACTCTTAAATTTTTCTCTGCTTTTCTAAAACCTTCCAAATCAATTCCAAAACCATTTAAAAGTTCTTCCAATTTAACCGAAAGCTATTCAAACTGATTTAAAATCATGTTTACTGGACCGTTACATCACACCCTTAAGGCCGCGTATTACTTTTCCGATCCCCACTTTACCGACGTTTTTTTCTCTGACACGTTACTTCTCAATTTATTGAGATACCAAATTAAAAATTTGTTTAATTAAAGAAATTAAACCAAATGCATGTTTACCTGGTCTTAAATTTTGATTAAAATGAAAAAAAATCAAAATAATTTTTTTTATATAGCTAAATATTTAGGACCAGATAAACGTACCTTAATGCATTAATTTCAATTATAGAAATTTTCAATTTGATATCTCAATAAATTTAGAACTAACGTTGTAGGGGAACAAATGTCGGTAAGGTAGGAATCTGATAAGTAATACATGGCCTTAAATATTCTCAAATGCCAATATTCAAATTCATTTAATTCTGATAGGAATGTCCAGACGATCGTTTTACCACTTGGTCCATGTGGTCTCCATGTAGTACCAGTTGTGGACCAGGTACCAAGGTACGTTCTCGAAAATTTGAGCAAGCTTGGGATACTGCAGATGATTCGGATGCTGATTATGGAAGTCTGGAAAAATGTAGAGTTCAAGAGGCGACCTGCATATCGAACATAGAAAAATGCGATTTAAGCCAAGAGGACGTCCAGGGTAAGCCCAAGGAAAAAGAATAACACACTCAAGATTATTTAAGGGCATACATTACTATCTGATCCCTACCTTACCGACATTTTATTCTCTGCAACGTTACGTGTACATTTAGTGAGATATCAAATTGAAAATTTCAATAATTAAAGTTAAAACATTAAGGTACATTTATTTGGTCCTAAATTTTTATAAAAATAAAAAAAATATTTTGAAAACAATTTTTTTATAAATGTAAATTTTTAGGACCAGATAAACATACCTTAATGCTTTTTAGCTTTAATTACTGAAATTTTCAATTTGATATCTCGATAAATTTAGAAGTAATATTGCAGAGAAATAATGTCTGTAAGGTAGGGATCGGATAAGTAATACATAGCCTTAAACAGAAATTCTAATCTCAAAATTCAATTTCTTCATTTTTCTTAAGGCTATGTGTAAGTTATCCGATTCCTACCTTACCGTAATTTTTTCCCTGCAATGCCATTTCTACCCAAATAAACGTACCTTATAGAGCAATTACTTTAATTTTCTAAATTTTTTAACTTGATATCTTAATAAATGTAGAAATGGCATTGCAGGGGGAAATGTCGGTAAGGTAGGGATCGGACAACTGATACATGGCCTTAAGGGCATATACACAGCTTTTTATTAAAAAAATTAATCGTTTTCACAAAGTGAAAAAATATCCAATTATAATAGATATGTGTTCAGTAAAATGAAGAAATGGAATTTTGAGGTATAAGAGATAAATATTTTTTCAGAGTGGATACAATTCTAATAAACGTTCAAAAAATAAAAGTAATTTATGTTTTCAGAAATCTGTAACGAACCCGAGGAAAAAGGGAATAGAAGTTGCAATGGCAACTACATTCACTTTTATTACGACCCACAACTTCGACTTTGCAAGCCCTTCAGATTCACCGGATGCGATGGAAACAGGAATAACTTCAAAATCAAAGAAGATTGTATTGCCGTCTGCAGTGGCGTTGAAAGTAAGTCGACGCTTTCTTACTCCATGTCGGGGAACAAATATTTTACTCACCTTCACCAGGGATGCAAAAATGGTTACAAAAATGAAAATCCATTTTCAATTACTAATTACATAGAATAAATTGTAATTATTCTCAAAATAATTAAAAATTACAAAAGAAAAATGAAATTACAGTCAAAATAATTAATAATAACTCAAGAAAATTGTAATTATACTGTAATTAATTAAATTATAATTAATTACATTTTAATTAATTATGTATTGTACTTTTTCACATTTTTATAACAATATTTCATTTGTAATTATAAATTATTTTGAGCATAATTACAATTTTTTTATTTAATTATTAATTAAATTTAATTATAATTATATAATTATATAATTAATTAATTTAATTACATTATTCGAGTAATATAATTACAAATATAATTAATTAGTTGCAACCCTGATCTTCACTCTCTTGACTCTTGATCCAAAATAATTTCTCACTTCTTTACAATCTAAGAACTTGTCTCTGCTTTGATGCACGCTCACTAACCATTTATCAGCGGAAGGACGAAAAAACAAGACAAATTCGAATAAAAAGTTTCAAGTTTCGATCAGCAGTGTTCTCAGCTATCACGTCCCAGCTCAAGAGCAACGAAGTGCCAAAATCAAACGCGCAAGATCTGGTGATATTTTTATTTGTCCTTTCTTTTTTTAGGTACTAATAATCTTTGGAGTAATTCCCAGGTGAAATATCCGAAGCGAAAGCTTCGGATTGAAATTCATTCTGAACCAATCCGAAATTTCCGAATCATTCGCATAGGATTTCTATTAGATCTTTCGCCAAAGTTCTTAAGGCCATGTATTACATATCCGATCCCTACTTTACCGACATTTTTTTCTCCAAAATGTTATTTCTAAATTTATTGAGATATCAAATAGGAATTTCTATAATTAAAGTTTAAGCATTAACGTAGGTATATCTAGACCTAAGTATTTACATTAATAAAAAAAAATTATTTTGAAATTTTTTTTTCAATAAAAATTTAAGACCAGGTAAATGTACCTTAACGTATTTTCTTTAACTATAAAAATTTTCGATTTGATATCTCAATAAATTTAGAAGTTACGTTGCAGAGAAAATAAAGTCGGTAAGGTAGGGATCAAATAAATAACACATGGCCTTAAAACTTTTTCAATTATTTAAAACAGTTTTTCAAACTTTCTTGAATCTGTAGATCTAAAGTTAAAATTTTTTTAGGTACGATAGAGACAACGCCAGAGGGAGATTTCAACGGGCTTCAAACTGGAAGTCAAATAATCGATTCTACTGAGGAGTATCGAGAAAAAGTCGACTGCGAATATACAGATTGGTCCAAATGGTCCGAGTGCATGAATTGTGATGGCTATACAGTCAGTGTTCGAGAAATATTGGTATTGATTTTTTATAATTATTTATAGTTTTATTCTGAAAGAAGTATTTTTTATCAATATTTTATTTAGATTCTTTAATTTATTTTTTTCACTATAATTTAAAATAGACGCTGCCACGAAATGGGGGTAAACCGTGTCCGAAAAAGCTGACAAGAAAGAAAAAATGCCGGAAATTGCCCGTTTGCAGTAAGTTTTTCTCTAATTAATTTTTAGAAGAGAAAATTTTAGCTCATCTTCAAAATGTTTTATATTCAAAATTGAACTTTTTTAGCTCTAAGGAACAATAACAATATTCGTCGAAGAAGCAAAGATTGGGACTTCATGGCAGACGATAACTCCAATCAACGTAAGCAAAAAAAGTTCAGTTAAAAAGCAATTATCAGAATTCAAGGGGCAGAATTAAGTCCATGTAGTTATCCGATCCCGACCTTACCGACATTTTTTCCAGCAATGCCATTTCTACATTTATTGAGACACCGAGTTGAAAATTTTTTAAATTAAAGTAAATGCAATAAAGTACGTTTATCTGATATTAAATATTTACATAACTTTAATTTAAAAAAATTTTTTTGGAAAATTTTTTAAAATAAAAATTTAGGACCAGAAAAATGTACTTTAGCACATTTACTCTAATTTTGCAAATACTCCATATTGTCAACTCGATATCTCCATAAATGTAGAAATAGCATTGAAAAAAAAAATGCAGGTAAGGTAGGAATCGGATAACTAATAAATGGCCTTAAGGGTGTTGGATCCGAGTGTTTACCTCAGAATTCAATTTACTCATTCTACGCAACAAATACTAGAATTAGGTACCTTTTTGCTTTGTAGAGGTAATCTTTTTTTAATTATAAGTAGGATGGAAAGACTTTTATTTTTTAATACTTTTTGCACAAAGCGAAGAATTAAAATCTAATCTAATTTTTTAATATTTTAGTTAAATCTGTTGATTGTGAAGTGACTCAATGGACATCCTGGTCTCGTTGCACTGCAACCTGTGGAGAAGGTGTGCAGCATCGATCCAGAACATTTAAAGTAAGGCCTCGAAATTATGGAAAATTGTGTCCTCCACTTGCGCAAATCCGAGATTGTACGAATCTGCCGGAATGCTATTAGAAATGTCAAAAGTAGCGATAGTTAAAAAAAAAAGAGAATATTCCCAGGTGAACAAATCTATGATTAAATTCACGTGAATGAAACAATTTCACGTGAATTACCACTTAAATTAATAAATTGTTAACTCAAAATTCGATTTCCTCAGTTTGCTCAAAAAATGTTATAAATAGATATTTTTGAACTCTATAGAGCTATTCAATTTTTAAATAAAAATATGCATTCAGAGTGAAAAAATATTTAGCTCTTTTGAAAAAAATAAATAATTCGAAAATTACATCTTTTCATTTTGAAGGAAAAATATTAAAATTACACATTTTTTCGTTCTGTATGCATATTTCTATTTAAACAGAGAATAAAGCTACAGAGAGAGAAAACATCTGATTTTCATATTTGTTGAGTAAAATGAAGAAATCGAATTTCAAGATTTGAAATTGGTTTCAACGTCCTTAAGGAAACCACGTGAAACTTTAAGTGGAGTTCCACATGAAATTTCCACATAGAATTCTACGTGAAACCCCTATTAGATTAATTTAGAAATTAGAAATTTCACGTGAATTTTTTCAGCTGAGTTGACACTTCAGAGGCAGTCTATATATAATTATCAATACATTTCAATGAACCGCAAATGGGAAGATTGCTTTCCTATATATTCTGACTATCAAAAATATCTTTTCAATGTTCTTAATTCGTATTTACATTAGGTATAAGAGTCTTAAGGATATTTTAAGGCCATGTATCAATTATCCGATCCCTACCTTACCGGCATTTTTCTCCTGAATATTTACATTTATAAAAAAAATTATTCTGTAAATTTTGTTATTTCAATAAAAATTTAGGAACAGAGTTTAATATATTTTCTGAAAATTTAGAAATTTTCAATTCAACATTTCAATTTTCAATACATGTAGAAATGATATTGCAGGGAAAAACTGCCGGTAAGGTAGGGATTGGATAGGTTACACAGCTTTAAGTACATTTTTTAAATGTCAGCAATAGAATTGTAATATCGTTAGAAGTAAAATTTATTAAATTAAAATCCATGACTAAATGTTCTACCGGGATCCGAATGAGCAGGAAATTTTAGGAATTTTATCGTTGTAATTCTCTAAAGTATTTTCTAATTTCTAAATAGTATGGAATCTTATTTATGTTATAATAAAGTAATTATCTGAATTATTATAATTATAATTAAGAATTTTCCAAAGATTTTGTAACATACTTTCACTACGTACGCACACCGGACCTAAATAGCAGCTTTTTTCCTTACACAATTTTGTAAATTACGAAACCTCTCATAATATTTCGATAATAATTGTCAGTTCTGGATAATTTTAAACTTTGAACGAGTTACAAAACTAAAAAAAGATCCTTAATCGTTTAGACTGTATAGGGTAAGTTCCAAGAGGCAATAACAAGTTCGAACTTCGAACATGTCTGAACAAGTCTAGGCAGCTTTAGAAATATTTTGAAAAGTTTGTACAGATTTTAGATTTATAAGAACCAAATACTTTATATCACCTCAAGTTGTACCACTGGATCTATTATAATGAAAAAGACAATCCACATTGAATTTTTGCATTATATTAAAAAAATCCATTACTTTTCCGATCCCTACCTTACCGATGTTTTCTTCTCTGCAACGTCACTTCTAAATTTATGGAGATATCAAATTGAAAATTTTTAAAGGTAAAGAAAACACGTTGTGGTACGTTTATCTGTCCCTAAATTTTTATTCAAATAAAAAAATTAAAAATATTTTTTTTTATAAATGTAAATATTCAGGACCAGATAATCGTACTTTAATGCTTTAACTTTAATTTTAGACATTTTCAATTTGATATCTCAATAAATTTAGAATTAACGTTGCAGAAAAAATAATGTCGGTAAAGTAGGGATCGGATAAGCATACTCGGCCTTAAGGATGTTAGATCAAAGTTCTAACTTAAAAATTCGAATTTCTCATGTTACTCAACAGCAAAAAAAATATTTATTTCTATCTGTTGAGTGAAATAAAGAAAATTGAGTTTCAAGGTTACAGAATTTGAACCCAACACCCTTAAGAAATTTTTTTAAAATATAAGTCCTCTAGTTTAGTTCTCAGACTGTTGGATTTAAAATTTAAAAAAAAATTAAATAAGTTATATTATAAATTAGTTTGAACTAATTTGTTTGTATTCATTTTAACGACCTAAGAATATTTAAGGGTGTTGGATCGAATTTCGAATATCAAAATTCAAACTCTTCATTTAACTTTATAAATATTATAACTGCATATTTTTTCTCTCTATAGAGGTACTAATTTTTTAAATAGAAGGATACGTATAGAGCGGAAAAATTTTTTATGTTAATAATTTTTCTGTAAAATGAAACAAAAGAATTTTGAAGTTACAATTCGATCCAACACTCTTAACTTTTCTCTATAACGACAAACATATCGCATAATTTACATAAATTAAAATACTCACGACTTGAAAGAAATGCCAAAGAACGTCAAACGTAGAATAAGATTTTTGAATTTGTAGAAAGTTTTAGATTTTAGTCTAGAAAACTAGATCTCGCAATTGAAGCAAATTTCACTAATTTAATATATTTTGTGAGCATCGTCTATCGATTGCACAATCATTTTTATTAATTGAAGAAAGAGAAGGTGTTATTTTTTCACTTTTTTGAAATAATCAATATTTCGAAAAAAATTTGAAGATGCTTTGACAAGAATTTTTAAATTTTCAAAGACATTTTCTTTCTTCAATAGAAGCAAGTATCTCTGTAAAAAAAAGTCATTTTAAATTATCATATACTAATTCACATTAATTATGGTACTAACTCATATAGCGTCGATCGACAATAATAACATAATAATTGTTAGTCTTAACTAACATCCCAGGTGAAAGTTTTCGATTGAAATTTTCATTACTAATTTAAATTGTTTTTAATTTTAATAATTTGAAGTAATTAATCAATAATTCCGATCAATTCGAATGAATCCGGTCTATCCGAATTAATCCGAACGACTTCGTAAAATTAGATTAAAATCGGATTTATTCGACTTGACCGGATTGATTCGAACTACAAATTCGGATTGCTTTTGAATTGGCCTCGGATTAATTCGGATTGAAACTTCCTTCGGCTTAGATCGGAATGAAACTATTTGATACGGATACAAGTTCCAGAATGATTTGAAAAATTTCGTACTTTCTCGGAATGAATTTCAATCCGAAACTTTCGCCAAGGACGGCAATACTTGTAATATTCTTTTTGTAATTAAGATAACTAAAACAATAAAAAAAAAAGTTTAAAGATTAAGAATTAGAAATTTTGTTTAATTCAAAGATCTCAACCTTTTTCACGGTAGGAATATACAATTATTTATTAATAATAGTTCAAATGAATTAATGTTTAATTAGTTACACATTTTTGAGATTTCAAAAATTCCCGCGCCAGTACGAAGCCTTCCTCAGCCTTCCTCTGTTTTGCATTTTAAAAGTGTCATCCCAACCCTGGTTTCCATAAGATTTTAATGGAAATCAGGGATGAGTATTTTAGTTTAAAATACGTAAAAAAATCTTCGAACAATGTAAATCAGGGTTTTTTTTTTGGGGGGGGGTGATGACTCCATGACTTGCCATGGCTACCCCCTGGATCCGCGCCAGAATGCGTTGTTTTTGCGCAAAACTATGAGAGTGAAAGAGATGCACTATATGCACTATATGCACTATACTGCTATCTTATTCACTCTCATCATTTTGCGAAAAAACTCAACGCATTTCGGATCCATGGGACGCCAGCCTTACGCGTAGCAAATTTATTAAGTATCGCGTACTGTGCGATCCCGGTCACTATTAGTGTTTTAAACATAGAGATATTACAATAGAGTAGACAAGCCATAGGCTGCTCTGTAAGTGGCAACGTCAGTCTCGAAACTCAGTGGG
>JAUEJJ010012928.1:0-16028 GCA_032164275.1 Synergus coniferae | reverse complement strand
AATTCTTAATGTAACTATAAGAAATATACAAATACGTGAAAAAGTATGGGACAATGTACTATATTATAGATCCTTGACACAATGGGCTTCAAATGTTGAAGATAAATGTGATCATCTATACAACACGCTAGTCAAATTCACTAAAATCGTATTGAACGCCCAAGAAAAAAAAGTACATTCAGCAATAATTTCTAATAGCCTTCTTCAAGAAATAATAACAGAAATACATACTGAAGCAAGAAACTACGAATTTCCAATACCTAGCACATTCGTAAAAGCAGAAGATTTACACCAAATAGGAAAGGCCGATGTTAGTTACCATTCTGAAAGATTATTAATATCTATTGATATTCCACTTCTTGAAAGAACGATCTATCAGTTATATAGAATGCACCCTTATTCAGTTTATCAAAATGTAATTGAAAATATAACTGGAGCAGCTTACATATTACCTTAACAACCTTTTATTGCATTATCATCCGATGATCAAAAATACTTTCTTGCAAATAAGGAATATTATGACTCTTGTACAAGAACTATATATCACACTATTTGTATAACAACTCAACCTACCATATATATTTAACTTCAGCCAGTTCATCTTGTGAAATTTCATTATTGATTAAACCTACTATTGAAGCCTTCCAAAAATGTGATGTCAGAGTTAATCTAGGAGAAAATACATTTTGGAAACAAATTTCTTCAATACAAGCTTGGTTGTATTCCACAAGAAAACCCGAATTAATCAGCATTACATGCTCAAACCAAAATACAGAACGAGGATATATATCTGATTCTGGAATCTTAAGACTAAGAACCGGATGCACTGCAAGAACTAAAACTACAACTATAACTGGAATAAATGTTTATAAAAATAATGAAGAATATATATATATACAGCCCAGAAATCTCACATATTTATATTTATTTATATCTTAAATAAAAAATTTTTTTAAGAATAAAGAAGCAGAATTTTTCATAATTCATACGGAGTCAAATTTATTATGAATGTATTGACATTCCTATTCTTATTATTATTATCTTTAATATATTTTAATAATTTATTAATTAAAATTAAGTACAATTTACTTTAATTCGCGCTGACCCACTCCAACGAATTGGAGTGCGACTTTCATTCTCATGAATTAAAACGCATTGACCAACCTTGAAGCGTTTGCGTGCTAAATTCCAGATGGATTAACATACGATTTTAAATTGCACGCATTCAAACGAAATGGGGCAAACACATAAATTCGTACTGACGCATTGAATAGAATTCGCTGATCTTAAATTTTTGTGCAGTATTTGTACGTATAGAGAAATCAATCATTCAAACCTATCTTCTCCAATTTAGACTTATTGACACACTGCTCCAATGCGTCATTCTCACAAAACAGAATTCTCGGGATATCTTAGGCTTCTCAATTCAATTCGTATCAAAACTTTCTTTTTTGCTGGGTATGAAAGATGTTCCCATTAAACTTCGCCATCTTCCTTCTCTTGTAATGTGAGAATTGTCGTTTAAGATGTTAATATTTGTTCTTTTCCGGGAGTACTCGCGAGTGACATTGTTGTGAGTATCTATTCTATAAATGTAAAACATAATTTAGTTATACTTTTTTGTGGATTCTGAGACATGTGGCATGGTTGTAACGCCATATCGTGTGCCTGCTACGTGTTCTCCGAAATATTCGATTAAATTGGTTTTGTTCTCACATTTCTTTTAAGTCGAGGATTCTTTCTGCTAAAGATGTAAAAATTTAATCATTTAACAAGAAAATATTCAAACTAAGTAATTTCTGCCTAAACTACGTGAATATTGTTTCTGAACCAAACTAAAGCATTGTAACAGCCTTCAGTTGAATATATAGCTACCTTTTGCTTAATTAATGCCTGATTGAGGATCTAAAATATTGTTTTGACTTTTGTTTTCAAGTGTTCAATAAATGTGTGTCATTTCTTATTTTAACTCGGTTTCAGGTAATCCGTTGTGCTTTATTAATGACCATGACATTGAGTCAGCTCTATTGTTTTTAGGTTCCAGGAATTTGAGGGTTATTTCCAGATTCATCGCTGCTTATCAGAAGATAAACAATTGGCGCTTTATAAATTCGAATCTCGGAATATGTTAAAATTTAATAAGGTTCTCTAAGAATTGTCGATACGGTAGTTTTGCGGTCAGAGCCCAAACCGCATTACAGAGTACTGGATCCAAGTTTTAACTTAAAAATTAAATTTCTACATTTTATTTAACAGATATTAGAAATATATATTTTTCGTTTCATGAAACTTTACAATCCTATGCTAGGTAATTAATAAGAAAAGGGAAAGAGTTCATTTCTATCTGATTTCTATATTTCGATGGGTAGAAGTTCACGTTTTGTAATTGTTTATCTTTTAACAGCTGTAGTGCGCGCGTAGCGCGTATATTCATGGTCTAGTAGAATATATGGTAAATACAAGGCCATTTTTACAGTTTCTACGTTTACTTTCCTTTAATTTGTTAACTAAGAACTGGATTTTCAGCAATAATATTTTTAATTCCTTTCAGATCATAAAACTATAACTTTTCAATAGCAAATAAAAACAATACAATTAATTAATAAATAAATATTTGACATAACCCACAAATAGCATACAAACACGAATTTCACTTACTTGTGATATGTCCTGCCTTCACAAGATTTTTCCTCGCCACAATAAACACACGTAACAACCATGGTTATATTTTTACAATATTTTATGTTTTTATAATTTTATGACATAATTTTCTCATTGCTTCGCGCTTCACACATTTCATTTCACGTCAAAATGTGGTGCCATTTTGAGGAAGTTCTCTATCTTCACATGATATAAAGTTGGAACAAAATGGTCTATCGAATACACTATCCAGTTAATATATAGAGATCAGTAATATTTTATTATCTTTTAAGATAAAATTTTTATCTGAAATGCATACAGTAGTGTATTAACGTATATTTAAAAAAACACTAAACATTAATACGATTAAAATTAGAGATTAGAGGGCATTCTGTTTATGATCTAGAAAACTGTACTTTGATTTTATTTTACAAAATTTGTTCAATCGCAAGAATTTTTAAATACAAAAATTTTTAGGAAAAAAAAAGACTTTTTTAAAACCCATTACATATCACTAAATGAGATAATGTAATATGTAATTTAATTCGACCTTGGATGCAAGTTATCCGTAAAAAATATTAAACATAATTTTTACAGAAAAAATATTTCTTTTTTAAACTCACAATCAGAAATACATATATATATATATATATATATATATATATACATATATATATATATTTGTTTATGTCGATGATAACATTGTAGTTTATATTGTCCAACATAGTCTTCTTATCAGACTTTTCTTTGTCGTTTTACTAAAAGAAAAAAAAATACAGAAAATGGTCCTGATTCCTGATTCGAGCCAGCTGTAGATAATAGAAAAACGAAATTCAAGTCTAAGTCATATTATTTGTTACAAATCGTATGAAGGCAGTAGATTTTGTTATAAATTTGGTGCAGAAATCACAGAGTAACTTTTCGATCGGTATCCAATCGTATCACCGAACTATATAGTCATACTGTTTTGCTATGTACTCCAACCTCCAAACTTCAGCTGCGCCAGTCTTTTATTCTGAAACAATTAAATTCAGTTCATTGTAATTTTATAACCAATAGAACAAAAAATCCTTTAAATACTTACTCATTTATTAAAAACTTCTTGAAATATTTTAAATTCTTGACAAACTTTAACATTCTTTAAAATTCCAGAAAATCTTTGAAAATGACTTAAAACCTCTTGAAGCTCCTTAAAATTTTGAAGTGAAAAGATCTCTATCCGACTGAATTCGATTTAATCCGCGGTCAAACCAAGATTTTTATTCGAATCAATCCGACCTAATCAGATTTTTACCTAAAGATTCCAAACACAAGATTTCTATCCGACTGAATTCCATTCAATCCGAGATCAAGCTAAGATCTCCATCCGACTGAATCCGATCGCATCTGAGGAGAAACCTAAATTTTGGATCAAACTGAGTCTGATTTAACCTGAGGTCAAATAAATATTACTTCTCTGCTGGAAGTAAAGAGATAGAAAGAGATATGGTAGAAAGGCCGTACGGTAGCCGGATAAGTATGGTTGAACTGCCCCAGCGTGGATTTGATTCATATTTAGGGGGTAAGTTTCTTTCATTATAAAATTAATTTACCCCAAGTGCCAAGTGAAAAAAAATGTTTACAAAAGTTATAATCAAATTTTGCAAAATTAAAAAAATCAATTTTCTCAAACTTGGCTCAACCAATTTTGATGGTTCAAACATATATTGTAGAAGATACTAAGGCAATTTAAAACAAATAGCGGCTCATATTTATAATAGCGCTGTCGTACGTAACGGGCACCCTTCTATGCGTTTTTCGGTTATTGGTTTCTGCGAAAGAATGGGAACATTCAGAGTGTCACCGAGGTGGGAGCGATATTGAGGATCACAAGAGTGGGAACGATATCGAGAGTCGCAAGAGTGTGAATGATAATTTTAATATTATACAGAGTACGGTGGGTGTAGAGATCTCGCGAGACCAGGAGTATCGATTTAACAATATCGAGAGCGCGGACAGAGAAGAAATCTCGATTCGGCAAGGTTATGTTTTAAGGACTTAGAAATATTTTCTAAATAAGAAAATATTTCTTAAATAATATTTCTATGTCGGTTGACAGATGGATGTTAGGATGCCCAAGCTGGTCAAAGGAAATAATTATGCAATTTGTTGCTATAAGCAACTATTGCGCGAATCAATATTATTATTATTATTATTGTTATTATTATTAATATTATTAAAAATTATTTATTAGAGTACTTATTACTTATTTATTCGCCTTAAGTACTTGTAAGCCATCAAACTGTCAACTTTATAAAAAGAGATAACTTCCCTGCCATGTATTTTTAGAACAGTTACATCTGGAACTGTATAGTTTTTTGAAATTTTTTCTGCATCAGAAATTAATAATTGTATTAATTATTGTATTATAACAAAAACTTGTTAACAATCGAATGAATCTTTAAAATCGCCGATCATTTTTTTTACTGCAATTAAAATCATTCCTGCCAAACTATTGCCGAGTGAGGTCAGCACAGTACAGCCTTCACAGAAATTACGACAATGGCTTGAACCTTCATGCAGCTCATTGTTTCTCAGTCATGTCTCTGTGAATTCGTAGCTGCCAATATTTACAAAATGTCTTCTCTTTTTTGCTTTAAAAACCTCAAGATATATGAAAACTTGACAGAATTCGAGTTTCTCTACACTGATGGCTTTGAAATTCCATCAGCCTTAACTAGAAGTTGAATGTATTAAAATTCCCTCCTTCCTCTATCGTATCCTATTCCTTGTCAGCTATTTCTATCCACTTCATATTTTTTGTGCCAATATATTATAGTTACACTCCTTTATCTTCTAATCCGCTAGTCTTCGCCACAGTTGTCAACACATTGCCCGCTCATTAATTATTCACGAGCGAGGAACGTGTTGGCGATTGTGGTTAATGCTATGAGAAAAATTTTTATTTTAACACTAATCGCTCGTGCCAGAGTTTCTCCGTGTATATGGCTAATTATCTCCAATATGTCCTTAATTAATTGCAAGTAACTAATTTTTTAACACGAAATATTTGAACCGAAATGAAAAAAAACAAGGATGGATTTGACTAGAGGAAAGTTAAGCTGAGACAGAGAAGAAGACATTCAAACAATAGGTTTAGAAATACGCTGTGGCGAGAGAGACTCATAGCTGTGCGTACCGTACGCACATATCTAGTAGGCGTTCGTCTCCTAGCCTAGCGCCTAGTACACCGCAACTCGACTCACACTCCACCATAGTTCTAGTGTCCACCATTGTAGCCCGGGTCTATAAAACTAGCTGCACGTTGCCCACTCAATCAGTTCGAGCCGAGGGCGGCTCTCCGAGAGATTGGAAAACTCCCGACCGGCAAGAACTCAGGTTCTCTCCCTACCAATAGGTGCTTACATGGTAGGTAGAGAAATCAGATGCACACCGCAAGGTATAGGCGCTTCTACCCTTGCGTTCATTCGTAGCTCTCCCCCGTCGGCAGTTGTCAATGCTCAGGCGCTCCTGACACTGCCAACTTGAAGTCGTGAAAATAATAATTACTGGGCGCTTCTAGAATTATTATTCCACGTAATGCTTGATGCCGTCTTAGCTCAGTGATTTCTATAATTAATGAGCGCTCCCATGGTTACCATATAAAAATCGCTGGTGAATAGCAATTCTTAGGCGTTCATAAACTTGTTATTTACCACGGGAGACCGACATTACCGACCCATAGGAACACAGCAACCAAATCATTCTTTGTCTGTTCTCCGACAGAAAACCGATTCTCTCCGTACTTATTAAATTGTAATTACAGGAAGACTGAGTAAGAGAGAGATAATAAGTAGACTTTCCTTCTGTCTCCGTTCAAACATTAAACGTTCAAAACGTTCCAACATTCACATTAGTTTGTAATGAGGCATTACACATGTGTGAGTTAGCCACGCACACTTTTCCTCAGGCTCTCATCTTCGAGCCTAGCGAGCCTCTACTCGCACCATACTCCTACCGCTAGCGTACCGTCAGCCATCATGAACCGTTTTACAAAACTGACAGATTGAGGCTTAGAACGTCAGTTGAGTCGGACGCGGCTGGCCGAGTGGTCAGGCAGCTCTCGACCAATGAAAATTCACTTGGATTTTTGCTATGTTTAGGCGCACCTATCCAAAGTCGTCAGGAATCGTAAGGGTTAGGCGCACTTACACTTGCCATTCCTACAAGTTCTCTCTTCTCCGATGAGGATTATCAGTGTTTAGGCGCACTTGTCACTGCCAATCCAAACGACGCAGAAATAGCAGTGTTTAGGCGCACCTGTCACTGACATTTCGCGCACGTTTAACTTTCAGTCTCTTTCAGTCTTTCTTTAAGTCATTTCTAGTCTTTACCGCTTTCTTACGTTATTCTTTTTGCATACCAAAATTGCGCCTAAACAAATTCGCATTGTTTAGGCGCACTTACCAATGCCAATTTGTTAATTAAATCCTAGTGTTTAGGCGAACCTGTCACTAGTATTTATTCTCAGATAAAAACAAGTACCGACTTACCGACCGAGACATACCGATTCCCACATTAGCTTCTCTTTCCGCATCTACCGTACCGACCGTAGAGAAGGAACATAAGGACGAAGTTACTAATCATTCGCGAAGATCATCTCACGCATTTATCGATCCGAACTAAAGTATAAAATATGTAAAAGAGAATTTCGTCTTGTATATTATTTCAGGAGACTGCTTAAAAGATAAAAGCTCCGTTCCAGGTTTTCCGCACCTTTCAAACAACTTACTAAAGATTTATATATCAAATATTTTTACTATTTCGAGTCGCACACTTCACACACACAAATATCTCTGTATCACAAACACTTAAAAATGTAATTTAAAGCGCAAAAACATACACTTACAATTCCACACTACACTCACATCTAGATTCATACTTAGCAATGTAAAAGTGGTAGGGAAATAAATCATTTTTGTATATTTTATTACCTAAAGATCTGTTCTCATTTCGTCTTAAAATATACCTAAACCCTGGGCAGACTGAAGCGTCCAGAGACGAAATAACGGGGGTTAAAACAGATCATCACAAGTTCTAATTCAGTTTTGTAACATATAGGAAAATATATAAATATAATTTCTTTATATTTTGTCACTAGAACAAAGATCTGTTTTTTGCAATTGTCGTCAAAATCCCCGACCCTGGGTGACTGAAGAGTCCGGTGTGACAATTATTTGAGGGGGGGAAAAACAGATCGTTACAAGGCAAGGATAGACATTGTAATAGGTATGTATTATTAAAGGTAGGAACGGATTGAGATTGACAAGAAGATTGAAGGATGTAGAGAATACCATACACGAGATAAAAGCAGGAATAGATACAGTAAGGAATAGAGAAGTGGTGATGGGAAGAGATAGGAGAGAACGATGATTGACAAGAAGATAGAAAGGTATAGAAGAATATGGGCGAGACAGTAAGGAATAGATAAATAGGGATTGAGAGAGATAGGAGTGAATGGAAATTGATAAGGAGATAGAAAGAAATAGACAAGAATAGGCTAGAGATAGAGATAGAGAAATGCGGACTGCAAGAGGTAAGCCTGGATGTGAATTGAAATGGAGATAGAAAAGGATAGAGAACTGAAGCTTGAAAGAGATACAAGTGAATGGAAATTGACGTAGAGATAAACTAGCTATGAAGTTGTATCAACTTTTGTATTCATTCAATCAGCACTTTGCTTTCCAGAAGGAAATATGATTTGCTTCCTCATAGAAGAAGCATTAATTAATTAAACAAATGTATTAATATTAGGTCATCCGATTTGTGTTAACGCATAAAATGGTTATTTTCTGTAGTACATCAGCTTTTAAATGTGGTAATTTTAAAAGTTACAGATGAAAAATTCATTTTTCAAAATTACAAATAACAATAACTTCTTTATTTTTCAAATAAATGCATTAATCATTTAAGTCAATCGATTCGTCTCAACACAAGTAATCTTGTTTCTTGTTACATCTGCATTAAATTTTGATTATTTGAGAAGTTAAAGTCTAAAAAAAATTTTACGAAACTTATAAAAGCACATAGAACTTGTAAAATTAAATATTTTTAAAAATCCTTTTAAGAAATTCAACTAGGTATATAATGGAATAAATATGCAAAATTTCATCAATTCATCTGTACGTGTTCTCGAAATATTGCAAGATCGTGACATACATAAACACACACACATACACACAAGCGGAAAATTTTTCAGGATATCATATTAGATCTATTCACCCCGAAATATGTTCAAAAAAACCTTTTTTTAGAAACTGGATTTTGTTACCACTACAAAGCTTTCTCTATCAGGAAGCGAAAAGGATACCTGCTGGAAGTAAAGAGATAGAAATTTGGAGATAGAAAGAAATAGAACTTTTCTATCTCTTCCAAGTATCCATTTTGCATCCCCAAAACGCTATCTCTTTCTATCCACCATTGTATCTCCATGTCTGGTGATATCTATCTCTTACTATCTCTCAATCTATCCCTGTGTCTGGTGATATCTATCTCTTCCTATCCCTCAGTCTATTCCTATTTCTAGTCGGTCGGTGAAAATTCTAATTTCCCTTAAATAATGGAATAAATTATATAAATTTCTATTCTTAGCCTATCTCTATGCAAAAATATTTTATTCCTTTCTATCCCTAAATGTATTTCGCTTGCTAGAAATTTGTATCTTTCTATCCATAAAGCTACATATCTCTCCCTTATTAACTTATTAATTTTCACATCTTAAGCATGCATAATTATTTTATAATTATACTAATTTGATCATATTATACATATTATTATAATCGTACCACTAACGTATATAACATAGAAAAATTCGCGTCTATATGGACGCGAAACCGCGCGCATCGAGTTCGCTGTCCAACGCTTAGTCCACTGAGTTAACGAAGGACTTAGGAATTATGCGGTAAAAAACCAATATCACTCATCCAAAAGAGCTCTATCACAGTTTACCTCTTATTTATCCAACTATATATTTTTTATCTCCTTGTTAATATCTATAAAAAGAGTCACAGTGGCTCAGGGGGTAGGACACGAGCTCCCAATTTCGGGCCTTGCGGGTTCGATTCCTGAGCCGGTACCAATGGAAAAATCTTCTATGTACTTCTACTGTAGCTCTGAGGGGATAGAGTACAAAGGCCTAATGGCTAAGTGCTCTTAACAGCGAAGGTGCTGCCCTTGTTAAAATATACTAATATCTATAACCTATATCTTCAATTTCCTGATTTATCTTTCGTCTATCCACCTCTACCTTTTTAAATGTCTTTGTCAGTCATTATAATCACTATAAACCTATCTGTTTTAATCTCCTTATTTCTATCTCAGTCTATCTCTTACCTATACATGTCTATCTCTTTCAATCTCTTTGTCAATATAATCACTAGCCTATATATTTCAATCCCCTTTTTCCTCTATCTTATCCTATTCCTTGTCAGCTACTTCTAGCCACTTAATATTTCCTTGCTCCAATATAGTTCCACTGCTCCCAATATGCTATTAATTAGTTCCTAATAACTTCTTTTTTAAAACGAAATAATTGAATCGAAATGAGATAAATAAGAATGAATTTGAATAGAAATGAGTTATGCTGAAACAGAGAAAAAGACATTAAAAATATAGGTTTAGAAATAGGCTGGGATAGAAATCCAGTGACTGAAACTGATAAGAATAAACTTCGATTAACAAGGAGATAGAGAGAAGCGAATGAAGATAGGGACCGGAAAATAGAGAAGAAATTGAAAGGAATAGAAAAGTGTGTATTAAAATAGATAGGAGCGAATATTGATTGACAAGGATATAGAAAGGTATAGACGAAAATTGGCGAAAGATAGGGAGGAATAGAGAAGTGGTGGTTGGAAGAGAAAGGAGTGAATTGAAATTGAAAAGGAGATAGAAAGGGATGGAGAACTAGAGATTGAAAGAGATAGATGCGAATGGAGATTGACAAGGTGATATAAAGGGATAGGCAGGTACATATAGATAGAAAGAGATAGAGAAGTGCGGATTGAAAGAGATAGGAGAGAACGGTGATTGAAAAGAAGATAGAAAGTGTTAGACGGAGATGGACAAGAGATAGAAAGAAATAGAGAAGTGGGGATTGAAAGAGGTCGACGTTGATGTGGATTGAGATGGAGATAGAAAGATATAGGCAGAGGTAAACAGAGAGAGATAGAAGGGGATAAACAATCTTTATCTCTTTAGTGAGATAGAAGGAGATAGAAAGAGATAGGATGTCTATTTCTTTACTTCCAGCAGGGTGATTACATATCATATTTACAACTGAAAAATAAAATCGTCTCGAATATTTTTTTTACCTCGGATTAGGAGCATGAATTTGAGTGAATTGAAAGTTCTTCAGATTGTACATCAGATTGTGAAGGATGGAAGTTTGTTTGGATTAATGTCGTAATTATAAGGTTCGGTTTCGAATTCAATTGGTTTGATGTCGGATTCATTCGGATTGAAATTCAAAAACACTTACCGACTGAAAAGCATTCAGGACTAAAAAATCTTTCTGAATGAGTTTTAGATGAATTCGGATTGGCCGTTCGGATTAAAAATTGAGTTTGTATTAATTCGGAGACAACGATTGAATATTGTCTTCTGATTAGCCCGGGTAATAAACTTATTATGTACAGAACTTACCTTGATTATTTTTCAGAGACTTCGTCCCTATCCAAAGATAAATCATCCATATAAGAATTCTTCTTCCAATCTTCTCTACTTGACTGAACCAAATCGAAGATATTACCTTCCTTTTTTGAATCACAGCAGTAACGACTCCCTGAATTTCCATTAGGAAGATAAGCAGCTGCATGTTCAGAACTATTTGACGGCAATCTTTCCTCGTTATCTTTAACGATATTTAAGTCTTCTTTATTTAATCCAAAATCTGTGCTTGTATATTTTTTATGCAAATTTATCGTATCAGACATACATCTGATGTTATGCATCAAATCAGAAGACATATCATTACTATATACAGCATCGTCACCGGGAGAATAAGGTGAATACTTTTTCCGGCCAACAGAACATTTCGTGGACAAAACATTATTGTAGAAGCTATATCGATTTTCAGTAGAAATTCTGTTATTATATAAACAATTATTTGTTCTAGTTTGATCTCTGCTTTTTGAACCAGTGAAACTAAAGTTTCTCGGTAATGTCATGCTTGACAAATATGCATTCCTTGATGAGAAATTAAGAGGCATTTTTCGCTTGCGGTCATTAAATCTTGAATAGAAGCTTTTCCTTCTAATTCTATCAGTTATGGATTCTTGTTCCTGATCTCGCAAAATTGGCGAACATGCCAATACAGAGGAACCTACATCACCGGAATCGCTTATCACTTCTGTGTTTTCAACTCGCGAATGAGTTTCATTCGGATATCCGAATTCTAAATTGTCATCGCATACCACGTGTTCAGATTCTTCAGACTTTAAAATATTTGTACTCACATCGACAAAAGGAATTTCATTCTCATCTCTTTTCACTTGAATAACATTTTTTACTTCATCTTCCAAGTTTGAGGCAGCACTTTGCTTCATATTTTTGGACTTTTTTATCACTGTAATATTATTGCATATTATTTTATTAGCTTCGCTCATTTTCACTGCATCATCTTTAGGGACACTTTTCGAAAATCTTTTTTTCTCAGGCAACTTGATTACAGTTGATATTTTCTCAGCTTCCTTTATTTCGCTACCGATTTTTTTCATTTTAGTACTTTTATCATTTTCTTTAGCTTCTTTCACTTTTGTCATCTTCGTTGTTGTATTCGTTGTCGATATCCTGAGTAGAAGCTTCTTTTCAGATGAAGTTTTGGGAGCCCCTTTTTCAACTGGATCAGGATTTCTCGTAGTTTTATCAACGCACTTTTTTTTCTCTGATTTTTCTGTTCTAGTAGTTTTAGTTTCAACTTTATCCGTTTTCAATTTCTTTTTCTCAAGACTATACTTTTTAACAAATTTCGAACAGTTCTCTAGAGACTTTTTTACTTCTGTTTTTGATCTTTGCAACAAACTTGCTTGCTCTTTCTTTTTTAATTTCTCTAACAAAGTCTGACCCTCATCGACATTTTTGTTGGTCGTTTTTTTCTTTTCTGCACCAGTTGATTCACTTTTCTTGAACTTGGTCGGTATTTTACTCCGAAATCGCGCATCATTCTTAAGTTCAGAATTTTCAGAATTTTCAGAGTTTTCCGAATTTTCAGGAATGTATGTTATAGGAAGAGCTTCAATTTTATAAATGCCGCGACTATTATTTGAAGATTTGCTTTCTCTTGATTCCAATTCCTCTTTTATAATCGAATTCAACTTCTCACTTTTCAGCGTTGAAATGTCTTCACTTTTCTCAGATTTATCTTCTCTTTTCTTCATGAATCTCGACTTCCTCCTTTCATTCTCTAACGCTTTCTGTGCCTCCTTATCTTTAAAATATTGACTCTCCTCTCTTGGAGTATCAAAAAAATCTGGTCTCAAAAACCTCGAAATGCGATGTTGTTTTTCCTTTTTGGATTCATCTTTAACCTCTTCTTGATTAATGCCAAATCTTTGAAACTTACTCAAAATTGATCTCTCCGGCGAAGGAGAAATCACAATTTTTTGAGACCCGGCGAAAGATTTCCTTCGATTCGTGTCTAACATGTATTCTCTGTTCAAAGAACTTGATCTGTATCTTAGACTAGAAATGCTGCTCCTCCGTTTAGCCATGAAATTCATATCAGAAAAAAGATCTTCATTCATGTTTGCACTGTATTTGCTGGAATTAATATTCAAATCGAAGTCTAAATGCTCGAGGTTCTTCAATTTGGAGGCTTTGATTAAACTTTCAGCTGCTAGTATTCTTATTTCAAAATTCTTGGATGCTTCAGGCTTATTAGGTAAGCCGTGATCTAGTATATTTGAAAATGAGTTCGTTGGTGAAGATTCACAGGAAATGATTGAACGACTAGATATAGAATCTTTTAAATTCGTACTTGAATCACAAGCTGCGATGGAAATTTCCGAAGAAGTCAATGTAGGTTGTTCTATATCGCTATTCGGAGAATCTGTTTTTATAACTGGCACTTCTTGAATTTTACTTGTGGCACTAGAATTACTCCCATTTTCCTTGTTAAATGTTTGCCACTTGGGGAGCAGTAGCATTTCTTTAGCATTGATGTTAAAGAGACTATTCGGTTGTTTTAACGATGTAAAAGATCCATTTCGTTGCGGTGTCATTAAACTATTGCTTCTTCTAAGATTTCTTTTCTCGGATTCGAACTGCTGCAGAGGTGCATTCACATTACGTAAAGTGGAAGGAGAAAAAGATAAATAATTTCTAGTCTCCTCTATAAATTTGTTGTGTAATCCGTGAGTCAGTCTTGTTGGAGTAAAACTGCAGTCGAAAGGTTTGACATGTTCTTTGGAAAAATGTGTTCCTTCGGTTACAATGCCTTCGTGATGAATTCTACCTGAAACCAGTGAAAAATATTTATCACAAAACGTATTTCATTCAAAGTATTTCGACATTTAATAATCCTGGGTGCAGAGGAGAAAGTGGTATTATGGACCCCTTCAATATCTACTCTGTACACAGGTATAGATCCACGGGAAAGTTGTGATTTGAAAGAAACTGTTTGAAATGAAAATGGCAATGTTATTATGAATACGAAATAAACATTTTTTCTACAAAATAAAAAAAAAACACAGGAATAAAAGACAATTACTTTATTTGATGTATTTTGCAGAGAACATTTTGATTTCGTATTTAACATAGAAATTTTCATTTCAAACACTTTGTTCTTAATTCAATTTAAAAATGTAAATACTACAAACTATTACAGAATTATGTATTTTAAAAAATTATTAAATAATCATTAAATATTATAAGCAATATGATGGGAAAGAACAGAACCATACTACTCTGCTGGGAGTAAAGAGATAGAAATCCTATCCCTTCTATCTCTAAGATAGAAAGGGATCAAGATTGTTTATCTCTTACAATCTCTCGCCTATCCACGTCTATTTCTTTCTATCGCCATATCAATCCACATCCACGTCTATTTCTTTCTATCGCCATATCAATCCACATCCACGCCTATCTCTTTAAATCTCCTATTTTCTATCCCTTTTTATCTCTTGTCTATCTCTGCCTGTCTTTCTATCTCCATCTCAATCCACATCAACGCCTATCTCTTTCAATCCGCAATTCTCTATTTCTTTCTATCTCCTGTACATCCCCGTCTATCTCTTTCTATCATCTTTTCAATCACCGTTCTCTCCGATCTCTTTGAATCCCCACTTCTCTATCCCTTTCTATCTCCTTGTCAACCTCAATTCGCTTCTATTACTTTCAATTTCCAATTTTCTGTCCATTTCTATCAGCATTTAAATCCATATCCACGCCTATCTCTTTCAACCCACTTATATCTACCTCAATCTATCTCCTAGCGATTCCAGTTTATTTCTTTCTATCTCCATCTCTTTCATCCCTCACTTCTCTATCTCTTTCTATCTCTCGCCTATTCCAGTCGGTCTCTTTCTATGTCCTTGCCAATCAGAATTCACTACTACCTTTTTTAATCCCCACATCTCTATTCCTTCCTATCACTCGCCTATTTTTGTCTATCCCTTTCCATCTCCTTCTCAATTTTCATTCACTCCTATCTCTTTCAATCCCCACTTCTCTATTCCTTCCTATATTTCACATATTCTCATCTATACCTTCCTATCTCCTTGTCAATCAATATTCGCTCCTATCTCTTTTAATAACCACTTCTCTATTCCTTTCAATTTCCTTTCTATCTTCATCTACTTCTCTCTATATTCTTATTAATCAAAGTTTCTTCCTATCTGTTTCAATCACTAGATTTCTAACCTAACCTATTTCTAAAACTATCTTTTTTTGAATGTTTTTTTTCTCTGTCTCAGCTTAACTCTTTTCTATTCAAATTCATCCTTGCTTATCTCATTTCGGTTTAATTATTTCGTTTTAAAAAAGAAGTTATTTAGAATAATTTAAGGGAATATTGGAAGCGTGGCCTTAGTCATATATATTCTCCCAATTTACTCTTAAATGAATAAATATAATACATCTTTGAAATAGAGAAGAGCAGATTAAAAGATAAAGCAGTGGAACTATTGGGAGTTTAAAATTGCAATGCGCTACTGGTAGTCTCTTCATGAACTAAAATACATGGTCGACGGGAGTATACACTTTTGAATGTTTATATATGAGAGCTAGACGGTATTTTGCTTTAAAATAAATGAAACTTGACATAAATTGCAACAGTTGGCATATGAAGTTTCGTGATTAAGATTGTTCAACAGATTTGATTTACGAAGATGGAATTTTCGACTGAATATCGAAAA
>JAUEJJ010012767.1:0-16097 GCA_032164275.1 Synergus coniferae | reverse complement strand
ATCAGTAATAATTTTTTTAGCGAATCGGAATGGATTACACTTTTGTATTGGTCTTAAATTCTGTCGTAACCCTTACATTGACGCAAATAGGTGCATTTACCTCACTGATACTTCATTTGTAATACTTTTTATCAATAATATATGTATTATTAAAAAATATATTATTCAGTGGAACCATGAACTTTTTTAATAGATACGGCCCTGAAACTCTTGCTCTAATACTCATGTATTTTGTATCGGTGAGAGGGTTACGTGGTATAAATTACAAAGTGGGGATACGCTGGTCCAGGCAGAGGGTTAAAGACCATTAATTATGTTTCTTATAATTTTTTCTGTATCTCGCGTTATTTGGTTCAAAATTTGAATTTTCGATTTTTCAAAAAAATTCAAAAAGGTTTTATACCATTCCTGTTGGGGGTTCAAAAAAAAACAACATTTTTCATCTCTAGGCTCTTTTTCATATCGTGCATTGTTTGGCTTCAAATTGTGATGTTTTTTTGTTTTTTTGAATTTTCGAAGTGTCATAAGTTTGACAATGATTTTTTTATCGAAAAAATTTATGAGCATAATTGTTCGAATTTTTGAGTACTATGATCATCCATACATAGAATTTGAAAATTTAAAAAAAAGTGGTTTCAAAAATTCTCAAAATGCTCCAACTTTTTGAATTTTTATCCAAAATGACTACATACGAGTAGCTAACGAACTTGACCTTCGAATCGGACAATTCTTTCGAAATTTATCTTGCTCACAAACTAAAATCTACAGACAGACACACACAGACAGACAGATTCATTCTGAAAAACATGTTTTTTGGGTTCAGGGACTCTCAAAACGTGGGCATTTGACAAAAACGGGTGAGGGGGTCAAATTTTACACAAATCTAATACATTCTCTCTGATGAGAATGTAATCTGGTGAGAATGTAATATATACACGTATTTTTTTATTTCGACATGATATGCAAACTTTTCAATTTACAAGTGTTTACACATCTGAAATAGAAAAATTTAAGGATTTTTAAAAATCTTCCAGTTTGTAAATTATTTCTTATGAAACGATTTTCAGGTAAAGTCAATGATTACCTATCCGTTTTTTTACATTCTCATCAGAGAGCATGTATTCAGGACCGTCTTTAATCTGTTGGAGGCCCTGGGCATAGTGGGATAATGGGGCGGCAAAAAAGTGCCGCCTTTTCTGTGAAACGTACCTAAAAAAAGAAAACAAAAATAGGTCCTCACTTCCAAATTTGCCGCCCAGAACCCTTATGACTTTCACACAGCACAGTGGCAGGAACTAGGGAATCCCTATCGATCGCGGGGTCCTGGGTACTTGTCCAGAGTGCCCAGTGGAAAAGAGGGGCCTGAATGTATTAGATTTGTGTAAAATTTGACTCCCCCCGTTTTTCTCAAATGTGCACGTTTGAGATCCCCTGAATCCAAAAAACATGTTTTTACAACTGTGTCTGTCTGTGTGTCCGCGTGTTTGTCTGTAGATTTTAGTTTGTGAGCATGATAACTTTCGAAAGAATTAATAGATTAGATTGAAAGAGAAAATATAGTTTCAAGGTATCCGTTATTTCTCTAATCCTCCAATTTTAAATGAGAAATACGAATTGTAAGTGCCTAAACCCTAAGGCACCTATAGGTAAACCATTAAGTAGACCCTAAGTTTATTGCCTTCTACTTCCCACTAGATCCTTGAGTCCCATCTTAGCATGGGTCCCTTTTTCTTCTTTCTCTACCCTCTCCTTCAAGAAATGATTGTCTCCACCTTCTTAGTTTAACCAATTATGTCGCTTTTCACCCCCACTAAGGGTCAACTTTGTACCTTCTTCGACCTATCTGTAACCTTCCAATATACAATATCAATTCAGCCTTCACAGAGTGAAGATGCTTTTTCAATTTGTAGTCTTGCAATAACTCACAACTTGTATTAACCACGTAAACATATTCAAATACATAAATTTCTTAAGTGAACTGACAAGATCGATTTTTCATTAAAATCCACAATCTACACAAAACACTTGGTGTATACGTCATTTAACTACCCTCAACATACGTTTCGGTGACGTAAACTATTATTTATTTATTTCATCAATAAAAACTTTAAAAATCTTTCAATTAAATGAAAACTGGTTCACAATCTTTTTCGAAAATTCCCGCTACTCTGTCTCTTTTAAGACCAAAATGAACAGCTAATATGACCGCTGGAGTACGAAAAAAAACTATTCGCAACACATATCAGTTTCAAATTAATTTCTCTAATTGAAGTGTCTATTCGCTTCTATACTACTAATTATTAACATGACTACGCAAAAAATGGGAATGACGATTATGGGAAAAATAATGATTGTGGAATATTGATAATCATTTCATTATGTCTTCGTACTTACATAAGCATGAAAACAAAATAATTTATTATAATAGCATGAAAATAGTGTAATCATTTGTGTCTTACTTCTTATATATATTAATGTATTGCAGTTTTCATAACAAATATGGCGAGATATATTAATTGTCTAGTTTGTCTTCCCATTATCACAAAAAAAAAAATAGAAAGAATAATTTGTTGGTTTGTTGCAGGTAATTTTCAAATGGATAAAACTTAATTGAACCGCTCACAATCAAAAGGGGATATAAGCTTGAAACGCCGCCGTCGTTTAAGTTGGCCTGGATCATATTTTTTTTCAGGTCAAATTTTAATTTTTTAATAACATATCTCAATAGGAAATTTTATTGCGCATATTTTTAGTCCTATAAATAAATGTGATAACTTCATTAGTTTTCGAAATAATCAAGATGTTACTTTTTTTTACAATCGCAAAATACGATTTTTCGTGTGCAACTCACCATAAATTTTACAATAATAGGGATTTTGAGTTAAAAATCTCAAAAAAATATGCAACATTATATAAGGAAACTATATGTGTTTATAGAATTTCAATTAATCGTCCCTGAAAATTTATAACGATTTTTATTGATCTCATGGCGTAAATTAGATATTGAAAGTTTCAAACGCTTGAGGAGTCGAACGAATTTACAGAAAATTAAAATTAACGATCACCTAAATTTTTCTTAGGATTCAAGGAAGTTTTTTTGGAAAATATAAGAAAATGATGTTTTATATTTTTTAATTCACAATTGATTTAAGATCTCAGCGCCGGATTGAACTTCCAATTACACTTCGTTTTTTCTGTGATATGATTCTATTTGCATTCTCGTGAAGCAAATATGATTTGATTCTTCATAAAGGAAGAAAATTAATTAAATTATTTTCAAAATTATAAATTATTTTTAATTTCTCACTGTTTAAAGCAGCGTATTAATCTTACAAGATGATCAATTTGTCTCGACAAAAGAAATCTTTATTTTTCTGGTATCTGCTTTAAATAAGGATAAGTTGAAATTATAATTGAGAAATTAATTCTATGAAAATTATAAAAGTAAAAAAATATGCAAAAACCGTGTAATATTTTGATAAACCCTTGTGATCGAATTATAGTATTATAGGGTGGAATAAGTCTCCTAAATATCAATTTATATATACTGTTTTCGAGATATGGTAGGATTGCAAGAAAGCCTGACACACACACACACACACACACACACCTATCCGGGCACTTTTTTAGAACATACTAAATACATTCCACTTGATATATGTTCGAATACATCTATTTTTGCGATCTAAATTTTGTCACCGTTACAAAACTTCATCTATTCTTTGCTGAGAGTAGGTATAGTTTTAAAGAAGGTCAAGAAATTTATTAGGATATTTATAAAAACTTAATAACCCTACACATTAAATACAATTTATTAATCTTGTCGAAGAATTTTATCTGATATAAAACTCCTACTCACAATCAGAGTAAACGATATTCAATTCTTTAAAAATTATTCTGTGCACGAAACTTAATTTTTCTTTGTTTTGTAATTAATGAACAATGACTAATTAACTAACAAAAGTTAATGTGCTAATAATTATTTAACAAAGTCTTTTTGTAAAGTTAATAATTTGATAGGTTTGAACAAAATGTTTTATTGGATCAAGAAAGCAATTATTATTGGATATCCCAGAAGAAAAAAGATGATCACTTTATAAATATAAGACATTTTTGAGTAATATGTATTCGTAATTATCTGAAAAATTATGTATTAAGGTGACGTTCATAACATATTATATTTAAAAAATACAATATTTTAAGATTAAACATTTTTTAATTTAATTTAAATAGAAGAAAAATTCTATTATTTGTCAAGAGAAAAAAAATTGGTTTCAATATTTTTAGAGCGTGCATATATCCAGATATCGTATAAAAAATGAAAAATCCATAATGTTCCGATGTTGTAATACGACTCGAAATTTTAAATACAAAATTTTATGAAATTTTTCGTAATTCGTAGTATTAATTCATTCGGACTTATTTTACATATTCATTAACAATTTTTTCTAATTCTTTAAATTAAAAAAATGGTCCAAATGGTTCCTCATTAAAAACAAAGGAAAGTAACGAAATTTTATAACTTACCAGCGGATTTGCACATTGCGATTGATTGGTAGTTATTCGTCAAAAGGTTTGATAATCCCATAGTTATGTAAGCTACTGTCAAGCAAACAACGTAGCAGGAAAACGTTAATCCGTGCAAATTTCTTAATTCAGGCAAAATCATATAAACAACGAATGTAATTATAAAAAATGGTATCGAACACATAACTAAAATACTGTAAGTAAACAACCACACCCTATTCTTTTCTTCATAACCGCACAACACGACACTATATTCATTTTCATATTCCTGAAACTTCACATCTCCAAAGCAATATTCATTGTAATTTTTTTTCTTGTTCTGCATATACATAGAAATGGACCCATCATTCAGAAATCGAAAGACCTGTGACTCATATTTATATGGAATCAATCTGAAATATTTTAATTCATTACCATTTTTAGAATTATTGTATTTGGAACATGGTTTAAAAATAAAAGTGTGAAAATCTTTTTCATTCCAAGAGGCGTTGATAGGAATCAGAGTTTTCACATCATACAGAGGTGGAAGTGAGATCAGTGTTGTTCGGTTCGCAGGTATGCAGTTGCCTCTTTTAAAAAGAAAATTTGGTGGACAGCACATAGGAATACAAGTTCGAGTTGCACATGGACAGCCAAATATTTCGCCATTTCGGATTTGAATTGCTCCTGGAGGGTAATCAGTTTCGTTAATGGTAATTCCTTTAGAAATATTACTTTCTCCAATTTCTGATGATAAATTTACAAGCGCCTCTACGGGACAATTTATAGCTGTTGGTTGGGTTAACGAAATCACTGTGATGTACACAAAACTGAAACCGACGATACAGGCGCTGACAAGTCCGCAGGCAACCACACCGAATCGCATTTTGTAGACTACTGAAGTTGAACGATACTTATTTCGTCACTATAGGCTCAACCCGAAAGTTTATCATGTCACATAGTGATAAAAACAGAAAACCACATCATCCGCATCATTTTTCTCCGATACATTAAATTATGCGTTTAAAATGTCAGTTTCAAGTGAATTCTGATGGGATAAAAGAGTGTTATCGCTCTTAAACACACGCCACATGGTCTTTACTACTGTTCTTTGAGTAGAGAATGTAAACTAGAGATAGGTGGGGAGAGTTTTTCAGGTCCAATGCCTTCACTTGCCTCAACTGCTCACTTCCTTTAAAGTGGACCAATATCCCAATACCTGGTTATGGAATATCTTAAAGAGGAGAAGGACAACTTAATTAAATTCCTCCACATAAGATTTCAGCTCAATTTTTTATTCACACACACACACACACACACACACACACACACACACACACACACACACACACACACACACACACACACACACGTGTGTTACCTCGAAACGTAAAGAAAATTCTGAATCAAAAAAAGTAGAGACGAATGAATATTCCCCAAACTTCAATTGACATAAATTTCATTTCACCGAAAATGAAGTTACCTGAAAGCCATTCACCATACTTTTTATTAATCTTAATTTTTATTTAGTCTAAATTCTATTTACTCGAATAAGCATTTGACATAAATTTTATGTATCCGTGTTGCTATTGTACATCATTTTCATTTGTAAGAAATTCCATTTGACACAATTTTTAAATACCCTAATTTCCATTTAACATAGATTTTATTTATCTGAAATTTCATTTCTCATAATTTTAGCATTTTTCATTTAACGTAAATTTCATTTATCCGAATTTCCATTCGTCATAATTCTTTTTTATCCTAAATCTTATTCAAGCTAAATTTTACTTATCCGAAATTCCATTTGTCATAATTTTGATTTAGCCGAATATCTATTTCTCATAATTCTTATTTGTTCTAATTTTTATATAACCTAATTTTCAGTTCACCGAACTTCCATTCAAAATCATCTTCATTTGTCCTAATTTCTATATAAACTAATTTTTATGTGACCGAATTTCTATTTGCTATAATTTTCATTTACCCGAATTTCCATTTGTCATCTTTTTTATTTGTCCTAAATTGCATTTAACCTAAATTTCACTTATCCGAATTCTAATTTTCATTCAACCTAATTTTCAATTACTCGAAATTCCATTTGTCCATTCCAATGTGCATGTAACAGAAATTTCATTTGCCCTAAAAGATGCTCGGTCAGTTTTCATGCCGTTGTTTCCCATCTATGTGAATTTGGTAAAGTCGGTAGGTTAGGAGCGGATGGCGCTGTGTGTCCCATCTATGTCGCGAAGTATGATAGGTGCGAAATGAAAGAAAAAAATTTTGCGCCTATCATACTTCGCGACACAGAACGGACACACAGTGCCATCTGCTCCTAACCTACCGACTTTACCAAATTCATATAGATGGGATACAACGGCATGAAAGCTGGCCGAGAATCGTTTAGGGCAAATGAAATTTCTGTTACATGCACATTATGATAAATGGAAATTCGGGTAATTGAAAATTAGGTTGAATGAAAATTAGGGTAAATAAATATTATGACAAATGGAATTTTGGATAAATGAAATTTAGGTTAAATGCAATTTAGGGTAGTTGCGCCATTCAGTCGTGCTTCACGTCGGCGTCTCGGCTCGGTTTCCTGGTAGCCCTGGTATAGTTGCGCCATTTACCAGCGAGAGCAATGAGTATCGCCGAGCTCTGCACGTCGACCTAAGTCGGTTTGCAGCTCTCAGCGAACTGTCGGATAACGTGACTGCGAGTCCTTTTATGAATTATGATATGTCTGTTGGTCGGTCTGGTCGACTCTCGTGAGGAGCGGGGATATCACGTGACACGTCGATTGATGACGCGTGTACAGTATGCGTATGTAATGAGCCGGCACAGTAATGCTCGTTACATTATATACAACGAGAATTCTGGTTATTCTAACCAGAAAATAATGTTCAATACACTGGAACCCTGGTATGTCAACTACTCCAAACTTGATTCCCCCACAAATGTCAACTCATCCCCTCCAAGTTTCTTTCCGCAAATCTCAACTATCACTTAAATTAGACTGACTTATGCACTTGCGTATTGCGTTATAAAATTTTACAATTCGCGCCAATTAGATGCAGAGAGCGCAACGCATGCGCAGTTGAGTAAGAAAACATTTGTGAAGGATGGAGTGGGGATGGAGTTGACATTTGTGAGAGAAATTTGTTGACGTTGAAGGGGGTTGACATTTGTGGGATTCGAGTGTATGCTCTTACCATTAGCCCTTAAAATATACATTTGTTTTGAGAGTCATAAAGTACACACATGTCTCATTTGAAACCCAGTGAAAAAAGCTTTATAAAAACTAAACTATTTGATATTTTGACTTGATTTTTTATTAAAACTTCTTGAAAGTATACTTTTTAAAGTAGAATGGGTTATATAGTTAAAAATTAAAATTAAGTATTGTCAAAAAAGACTTTAAAAAACTGAAAAGAAAATTTTTTAAATACTTGTCATCTGGAAGTCTTACTATCTGGAAATCTCAGTATCTGAAAGTCTTAAAGTCTAACTATCTGGAAGTCTTACTATTGGGAAGTTTAAATATCTGGAAATATGGAAGTGTAACTAACTGGAAGTTTTACTATCTAGAAGTCTTAAAGTCTAGCTATCTAGAAGTCTTACTATATGGAATTCTTACTATCTGGAAGTCTTATCATCTGGAACTCTTACTATCTGGAAATCTCATTATCTGGAAGTCCAACTATCTGGAAGTTTTAAAGTCTAACTATCTGGAAGTCTAAGCATCTGGAAGTCTTATTATCTGGAAGCCTTATCTGGAAGTTTTAGTGCTTTTGAAGAATTACATAACGTAACATCTGGTAAGTATAACCAGGTGTTGTAGTATACTTAACCAAATTTTCGGGTAATCATCTATTTTCGACTACTGAATTTCGATACTTTTCTACTTTCATGGGTTTTTCCTATTCTGAATCGCTTATAATTTCTTTAGATATATTAATAAATGGAGATACGACATTCGAGTAATCATCGGAAATCAACTCGAGTACTCAGGTTGCCGGGTACCGCCAAAGTCAGAACTCTATATAATGTTAGGCCAAATAACGTTCTAAAAACATAGAATGTTCGAAAGTCCCTATTTTGCATCGTTACATTTTTATGCTTTTATTTACTCAAAAGCATTGACTTTTTACAAGAATTAATTAAAAGCAAATTTTTTTCACGTTAACACTATTTAACAAGCAAAAAAATGTTAGGTAGGCCATAGTGGGTCTAGATACCTTACTTCAAGTTTATGTATGGAAAAATTATGTTATCAATAGTAGGAAGCTAGCGTGTCAAATGTTCAATGGTCCTCTCTCCCATCGTAACTCGTGCGTTAATTCATATAGTTTTGGGACGCCCCCCTCCAAAAAATCTAGAGGACCGGTGCAGAAATTTATACATGGGCCTGACGAGGGTCTGGCCAGTTTTCCATACTTCTGTTGTGGCCTTAAACTGGTAAACTGGCAAAGCCCGCACAAGACTTGTAACGCTTTGGCAGACTATTGCCCTACTTAGGGAAAACTGATCAGGGCCTTGTCAATTTAGCAAAAAAATGCCTCAGTTATATAAAAATTACTTTTCTGCATATATTTGAAAACTTTATTAATGATTTTAACTTAATCATTATAAATAGTAAGTGATAATAATAGTATAATACTAAGTACTATAATTGTTTCTTGTTTGTACGCTTTTTGCGTTACTTTTTCAGATATGCATTATACATAGATATATTAAGGGAATATTTTTTTGCAATGAAGGAAAAAAATTAAATCAATGTATACTATAATTTTGTTTATCTAAGACGACATACATAACGAATGAAAAATTGATTTCTTCGATATTGCGGAACCAGGACTCGAACGCAAGACACGCCGAAGAGCGGAATTAAAACTCGACAATCTACCCATTACGCCACGGAGGCTGATAACGTACACTTACAAATCGGGTGTACTTGAATGCAAACCAGTCTAACATTTTATTTACTTATCAGCATTTATAGAAATTAGCAATTCTCTGAAAACGAAAGTTATATAAAATTATTTTAAAAAAATATAATTAGAAAATGTAGTTTAATATTAATTTTCGTAAAAAGCTATTTGAAGTTCAAAAAATTTGTCCGTGTATGTCAAAAGTGTATAAATTAATTTTTCAATGTCTAAATATAGACATATTTATATATCCATAAAAAATTAAGTGTGGAAAATGTTTGGAATCCTCTATTTTTACCTGATGTTTGATTTTGAAGTGGAAAACTCTTCAATGCCCTGTTTCATTATCAACAATATATCAATTTTATTAAATTATTTTAAGGTGGGAATACCAATGTGAGATTATAGGTATTAATAAGATATTTCTACTATATCGTTGCCCCATAAATGCCTAATTATATAAAAATATTTTTATTGAAAATAGAAATCCCGACCAGGGCCTCGTCAGAACCCCATTTTAAATAGGGCTAAATGAGACAATTTCTGCATGGGGAGGGGCGGCTACTGCGACGGATCTGCTTTGTATTTAGAAAACGCATACCTTTAACATTTGAAAATAGTAAACTATAAGTAATAACGGGAAAAGTTTTAACCAGAAAAAAACAACTATAGTTAATTAACCATAAAAATATGAAACTAGTAAACAAATAAAATAGTAAATAAATAAAAATAGTTACATTTATTTTTTCCAGTTGAATATTTATGGATATTTTGTTATCATTAGGTAACTAGATTAATATATAATAATTTGTGTCTCCAGTACCCTCTCATAATATCCATATGTTATAACAACTTTCAATAATAATAATAATATTCATTATGTTTATAAAGATAACTATCTATTCTTATGAATGTATTATAGGGTTCGATAAAAGTAATTAACTCTGAATCACATATAACAAACTAATGTCAACACAATATTCATTTCATCTCGTTACGGTCAATACCTATATTCTCTCATACTCAGCAAACACATTTCTCATTATCCACAAGTAACGGTTTTTTTACTAGTTGCAGGAAAATGTCAATATAATACACTAAAAAACTTTCTGGTTACAGTTACTAGATGTATCTGATTTGAAAATTTCTAGGTATGTTAACCATAAATTCTGGTTAATCCGACGAGAAAATTCTTGTGCACGGGTGTGTTCACTCTTATCATTATGTGTTTTTCATAATGTTATATTTCGTGTTCAATTTCACTGCTTTTAAAGAATCAACTTTTGTACTGACAATTTCAAAAATTTTCAGTAAAACTGTGTTCAAAATCAGAAAACCGGCTTTTCGCATGATTTTCTGTAAACTGACCGGCCACCGGCCTTGGGACTGAAAACCCGGCTGGGCGGGTCAAAAACCAGCCACTTGGCAACCCTAAAGCCAAGTTGAAAACTCTTAGAAGCTACTAAAAACTAAAAAGGTTCTGTACCTAATAGACTCCGAACGAAACCTAATAAGAATCTATTAGAAAACCAGACAGAAACGAATGAATTCCTCTTAGAAATATGCTGGAACAAAATCCAAATAGAAATTCATTTGGGCCCAGTAAATGCCTAAAATTATTAGGTTTTTAACATAGTTTTAATGTGTTCTCTTTACCAGGGGTACGTTGTAATAAGAAGAATGTGTATAATATTGTTTAATATTATATACCTACAAATTTTTTATTCAATTAAATAATTGAAAAAATTAAAAAAAAAATAAATAAAATAAAAAGATTGTGGCTAATAATTAAGGAATATAACATACACAATGTTATATTAATGAGTTTACATCTCACTTAAATGATCGTTATTTATCTCAGTTTTTGTTAATCTCGACTTATTTTTAGGAGGAGATATGTTTTTTCCGGCCATTACGATAAAAGTGATTACCATATCCGTTTTATTGTGCAATATCTAAGTTTCTCACGCTTAATTAATTGATAAGAATTCAAAGTAAACTCAAAATCCTTTTTAAGGGTTCTACCCACTTTACAAATTTCAAAAAATCGATTTTTGGGTATTAAGAAGTATTATGAAGTATTATGAGTATTATGAAGCAACAGAAGGCATACTGTATGGTGCAGGAATCGCTGATTAAGGGCAGGTAAGATTTTTTCACGATTTTTTTTAAAAAAACTTTAAACGTGTTTTTCTCAAAACAATGTTTTCTGACGCCTTGTTGATAAAATCTCCGAAAATAATAAATCGATCCTTATGAAATTGTTACCACATATTCTTTACAACTATAGCGTTTCAATTCAGGTCAATGTTTGACTCGAAACAAGCTCAGCTTTTTTCTGTATGATATTAGAAATTTTATCCTACAAAATTTCAACACCCAATCGTAATAAATTATTTTTAAATCGCTTATTCACTGTTTGTCTGTTTTCGTTTAAATTTATTATTATTATTATTATTATTTGAAAAACGAAGTAGATCCAAATTTTTATACATATACGAATAAGCAACTTTTCGAATAATTCAATCTGATTGACGGAACGAGAATACTCTCCTCCTCGTACATTTTCTAGCAATCAAAGCAGAAGATATTTGCTTTATCTTATGGAAATTCTGGACAATTAGGCACATCGATTTTTAAATACCTAATAAAATATGAACAAAAAATTGAGCTGATAATGTAGCTGTTTATCAAGAAGCAACTTTAATGTTGTTCTTTTGTTGTAATATTTTTTGTAGTTAAAGAATGAATTTTAAAGAATATTTACTTAATATGTATAAATACTTTTGGAAAATGGTTCTTATTCGCTGGAAAATTTACATTATCTTTATAAGTTTTTGAAATCACAAATCAATGTAGAGTAGAAACTAGACAGTAATTTTATTTAAAGAATTCACGAGAGATGGGTTGAACTGTCGATCTTTGCGACACGCGACGAACTACATTAGAAGACGTAAATTCTTTGGCAGAGGAACTAAAGTCTACAGAGAAGGTGCATAAAATAAAATGATGAGGGAAAGTTGGGCGCGCCTGTGCAACTTTTATGGCCCATTAATTAGATGAAAGATGGTAAGTATAGTGATAAACAAAATTGTAATTGGGCAATTACCCTGCCTTTTTCTACCGTATTTCATAAATTAAAGTTTTAGTATAAATGATTTTTAAGTATATAGTACTTTTAATTATTTTTAGGTAGGTCATTTTTAAAGAATATAACATAAATTTTCCTTCTTCATAGATATTTAAATGTATCTAAATGTAATACAACTAAAATGCATATCTGAGTGAAAATCGAAAAGTTGATAATATATCATGTCACTGGATCCTATAGAAAAAAGTGGTGTAACGAAATGTCTCGAAAATCTCGCATACATTGTTGATGCAAACCTAAGTTGATGCTTCTAAATTACGAATAAGAAGGAAAATAAAATAATCGCGCATGTTTGTTTACAATTCCTAGAAATTTCTTGAAGCCCCTTAAAATTCCTCAAAAATTTTGAAAATCATAAATCTCTGGAAATCCATGTAAAAATTGTGAAAATCATTAAAAATTGCTAGAAAGCTCGTAAGAATTTTAAGAGATTTTAGAAAATTATAAATAATTTCTTAGTATTTTAAAGAATTTAAAGAAATTTTGATTTCTTTAAAGTAATTTTAAGGGTTTTGAATATTCCTTATCGAATTTTAAATGATTACATGCGATTTTTGTGTTTTGTTAAGCTTATCCCTTTAAGAACTAGTATTGAAGCTGAACAACATTCAATAATTGATAACCAAAAATTTCAGCATTCACTTACCAACTGTTAATTTTGTTAAATCGGAGTTTAAAAATTTTTCTTGTCAGTGGCACGAAATTTTTTTAAATTCTGTCTAATAAGTACAGTTATTTAAAGAACACATTCTATTTTCAGGCATTGTACCATACCGATTAAAATAGGCAATTTAGGAATAAGATTGTAGTAATAGTAGGATTTAGAATAGCAGTACATTTTAGACAACAGCGTTGTCCTCTCGTGCATAATTATTTTGAATTTTGAGATCATCATACGCCTTGAGATATAGAACATGTTTTTTATGTCTACAATAAAGGGAAAGCTCGACTTACCCGAAACAGTACACATAACATCGTATTCAAATAAATATTAGTAGCCCAATAATAAGCAAATGTAGCTTACAATCAGATGTATAATATAATTTAATAAATGCGAAATGTTAATCCATGTATATTTTTTAATTCAGGAAGTACAGAGTACACGACGTATGTTACCAAAAGTAGAACTGTTGAAACTATCAAACAGATCTTGTATGTAATTGGTATTTTTTTTCATCCGGTAAATTCCTACTGAAGAATTGATATTTTCTGGGCAAAAAATTACGTTGTATTTGTCACCCTCTACAAGGCCAAAACAATAATTGTCAATATCGAAGGTCTGATTCCCATATGGTAGATACAAAGACCCATTGCTCAAAAGAAAAAAAATATCCTCGTCGTAGTATTTTGGAAAGAGTATCGTTCTGGTTCTGGTTTTATTATCTTCATATCTAGTGCAGGGATCCCAAACAAAAGCATAATACTGGTTTTGATCCAAGATTGATGTCAGCAATGAAAGATGTTCTGTATCATAAACAGGTGGCAATGAAACTATACTTTCTGAACTCTCAGGAACACAACTTTTGGAGTAATTACATATCCCCAAGGACAACGAAAAGGAATACACATTCGAGTCTTGCACTGACAGCCATAAAATTTCTTTTTTCTCGATTGAATCGCTTCCGGAGGATACACTGTACCATTAACTGTAATAGTTTGTGAAACATTTTCTTTTATTTCCATTGTTAAATCCACTAATGCCCCTGAAGGACATCCTATGGTACTGTCTTGTAATGATGGAATTAAAAGATTGAAAGATGATATTAACAGTGTCAAAATTGTAACCATCCGTATTAGATAAGAGTCAGCCATACTGTAAGACGAGTCGCGGGTAACTGGATCATTTTTATTTCTGTAATATCGTGATAAAATTGCGTTGAAATATCTATCGCACATATATGTATGCAAGGGCAAACAAACCGGATGCAAAACGAGACATTCATTATTTGTTTGTATTTTAGTTCCTATATGCACGTAGTAAAATAAAATAATTTAACAAGAAGTATACTTACTTACAATTAGATGTGTACCGAGACTTCAGCAATGGTTTTGTTATATAAAAAATTACATTATACTTTTTCTCAATGGATTTTAAGGAATTTTATAATTTAGCACTAGCAAAAGTGCACGTGTAATTAGTTAGTTTTTGCTTCTGTAATTTTTTTTCGTCAATAATTTTCTTTTTATTAAGACTAACAGGCTGGTGACACTCAAAACTAAAAATGACGGAAATGTTGACCATAGCCGAGTGGCGGCGCTGAAAGCACTTTTAGGCCGATAATTATTCAATAGCATGGGGAAAATACAAACTTAATTTATTTTAATTTTTGAAACACGTATTTCCCATATATCTATCTTGGAAAAAATATTTTATAGTATTTCGAATATAGAATTAATTAATAAGTATGTACTGATGAAAAAGTGAAGAAAACTGTATTTTTAAGATTAGGGAAGAGCTTTTCGAGGAGCAAGAATTGTCTGAAAGTAAAAAAAAAACAAAATCAGAACAAAAAAAATTTAAGAAAACTGAAAATCCTACAAGGCGGTAGCGAGCACGCAGGGGTTGACCAAAAGAAGGTGAACAGGCCATCATTGTGAGCCACTAGGATTGTTCAATACACAAGTATATAAATATGTACTGCGTTAATTCATAGTAAACAATTAAAGTACCTTAAAAAATAATCTCTTTTTCATGAATTTTTTAATTGTTTTTGCGGGATGTGTCCTTAATAGTCTCGGTGCCTGTCCCTAAATTACCCTGGTATCGGGGCTATTAGGGACACATGACACTCATTGACTTTTTCACAGACACCCCATATCACATCGAAGTTAGAGAGAATCTGTTTATAGCGTATCATAGGGGAGGATTCAAGTTTTTGAAATTTATGCTTATTTTCAAAAAAGGTCTCCCCTATATACGAATATATGTGTAAATATTATAAACAATGAAAATAGTAAATGTCAATGAAATTTTATTTTTTTGGACATTTATAATGCACTCGAACCCCCTTATTTTATCACGAAAAATGAAACGGAGTTCCTCTCTTAAGTCACCGTACACCTAACCTATACTGACATATGTATATGCGCATTGCGTCACTTTAGAATTTTAATCTAGGCGCGAATAGCAACCAATCAGATACCGAGAGAGCAACGCATGCGCAGTTGGAAAGGAGACATAGCAGAGAGTTTCCTTAAGTTTTCGTGACATAGGAGAGGGGAATGTGGTGACTACATAGAGTTTGTGACATAATGGGTGGTGACTTATATAGATTCGAGTGGGATTGTTGAAGTTAACGCTTAATTCAACTAAATTATGAAAGTTTATATTTTTTTTTTAAAGTTAGAAAATAATTTATGTTACGTCGCAACACAGAAACTCTACGGCTGTGAGTGATGCCTCATAGAAAGAATGTGAATGATTTTCACATAAAGAATGTGAGTGATGCTTGATATAAAGAATGTGAGTAATGCTCCATATAAAGAATGTGATCCACCTGAAAGGT
>JAUEJJ010012747.1:0-16109 GCA_032164275.1 Synergus coniferae | reverse complement strand
ATGGATTACACTTTTGTATTGGTCTTAAATTCTGTCATAACCCTTACACTGTCGCAAATAGGTGCATTTACCTTAAATGAATTAGTATTTTATAACTTAAATCTGATTCGCTTGAAGTTCTGAAATAATTAAATGATTAAATATTTACATTCCAGGTGGAATCATCAGAAAATAATGCTGGCCAACTACCCACACATGTTTCAAAATCGCGAGCTTCCAGTGTCTCTGCTGCGCATAATGCAAACCAAAAACGAATCTTGGAGAACCAGTACATAACAAAAAAGAAACGTTATCTTAATTTAAAGAAGGAATTGATTGATAAGCATGTTAGTTAAACTTTTTTTTGCGAGTAATTTTTGTTTTTATGAATTCTTTTGAATTCACCTTAAGGGTGTTGGGTCCAAATTTTAATTTCAAAATCCCTTTTCTTAATTTTACTTAATAAATATAATATTTTTGCGCTCTATAGCACTTTTCTTTTTTTAAAAAAAAAGTTCATCTATAAAGCGAACCAAATTTAATTATAATATTTGTTAAGCTAGATGAGTAAACTAAATTTGGAGATTAGAATATGGTTTCAACACCTTTAATTTTCCTCAGCTGCTTTCACTTCTTTAAAATTTTTCTCAATTATTTGTAATTTGTTTAAATTCAGTTGAATTTCGTTTGAAATCTCTTTATTTTAAAAGCATTTATATTATTTAAAAAATTTTTAACTTAAATTCCTTTGAGGCTCTTGCCTTCTTTTTTCACTTTTTCCGCTTTCCGCTTATATTTGTGTCAATTTTTTAATTAATTAACCTTGAATTCTTCTGAATTTTTTCCAATTCTTTTGAGTTTACTAGAATTCTCATGTGTCCTTTTGAACTCTTTTTATTTCCGTTAAATTTTTTCCAATGCTTTAGAACTTCAATTTTCTGAAATTCTATTTAATCCTTGTAATTAACATTTGCAGAAAAATGCTGTTGAGCTATACGAGAATATGTCTCAGCTCCGCGAGAAGGTGATCGCCTTAGGAGCCAAGGACCCCGGGAAGCTAGAAGAAGTCAGATTCAGCTTGTCTTCTTCTTCAGAAGACAAACATTTGGATCCTGTCATCGCTTCCGGGGCTGGAGAGGAACCCCAAGTTCAACTTCCGGATCCCATTGTTACTAATGAATTCGTCCTCACCATGGAATCAAAACTCCAGGCGATTCCGGAAGTCTGTCTCACCCTCTGCCAGGAAGTACTCACCAAGCGAACGGAGATTCTCTCCTGGCTCGAGCCTTTCTTCCTAGCAAAAGAACTGGACGAAAGCGGCAATGAAATTAAACTGGATCCAGTCTTGATGAAGCAAGTCGAGACTTTTCAAATTGAAGACATTAGCCTCCGAGAAAAGCTAGAAAGCACAAAGAAGAATCAGAATGAACTGATTGCAGATCTAGTGAAGCAATCTGAAGTTCTCTGGACAGAGTCTCAGTTTTATCGAAATAAAATTAAGGAAGTCGAAAGCTCAGGTGGGACGAAACTGAAGGAAAACCTTATTAGCCTAACTAATCAGCTGAAAGCAGAACAAGAAAAGTTTCAGCAACTCAAAGAACGGAAAACTCTCCTGGAAACTAATTTGCAAAAGCTTCGAACCAAAGTTCGTGAACTGGAGGGTCAGGTGAGCACTGGTGAAACTAAGATTCATCAACTACAGACGACTGTGAAGCAACTGGAAGGCCAGGTGAAGCAGAAGGAAGCGAGCTTGGAACAACGTGCTAAAGAATTGCTGAAGGTCACGAAGGGCTATGAGACGACCATCAGTAAATTGGAAAAACAGAAGGAGAACCTGGAGTCACGGTTGTTTTCATTCTGTTTATCGAATCTTAATTTAATTTGCAATTTAATTACTGTTTACTTATTCTTAACGTCTCCAGGTTGATTGAAATGACAAGCGAATTGACAGAAAAGAGCAATTCTGAGAGTACTGTTCAACAGATGAATCAGAAGCTCGAGGAGAGGAATAGTGAAATTTCTCAGGAGAAACAGAAGAGGTGATCTGAACTTGAAATTGAAGATTTTCCTCATTTCTTTTGAATTTATCTTCAATTCTTTTAAATTTCTTTAAATCCTTTGTAATTCAATTTCTTTAACTCCTTTTCAACTTCATTCAATTCCTCTAAATCCTTTTAAATTTCTTCAAATACTTTTCCCTTTTTTTCAATTTTGAAAAATCTTTTTTATTTTTATTTTTTTATTAATTTTAAATTGCTTTCAATTTATTTTTTAGTTAACCCAGAATTCTGCTAGATTCAATCAATTTTTTTTTTCAATTCTTTTCCACTTTTTTTTTCAATTCTTTTTATTTCACTCGAATTATATAAATTTTCTTGTTTTCCTTTGAATTTATCTTCAATTCTTTTAAATTTCTTCAAATTCTTTTTAATTCGTCTTAAATTCTATTCAATCCTTTTGAATTTCTCTAAATGCTTTTCACTTCTGTTCATTATTTTTTACTATTTTTACTATTTTTTTTTTCAATTCATCTTAAATTGTTTTCAATTTATTTTTGGTTACCCTTGAATTCTACGGAATTCACTTAAATTTTTCGAATTTTTTTCAATTCTTTCGTTTCTTTTTAACTTTCTTTTAATTCTTTTAAATCCTTTTGAATTTCATTAAATCCTTTTCACTTTTTTTTAGTTCACTCGAATTCTTCTGAATTTTAAAAAAATTCTTCTGATTTTTAGAATTATTTTATTATTACTTTCTCTCAATTCTTTTCAATTCTGATTTCTCATGAATTATTTAGATTTCAAGTGAATTCTTTTGAATACTTTGAAAATATTTTACATACTTTAAAGTTTTCTTAAATTCTGTTTAATTTTTTTAAATTATTTTGAATAACGTTGATTTTTTAATTATTTTTTTGCATTCTTTTGATTTCTCATGAATTATTTGGATTTCACGTGAATTCTTATGAATATTGTAGAAATATTTTCAATTCTTTATAATTTACCAAACTTCTCTTAATTTTTTTTAATCTTTCTGATTTGCAAAGAATCCTTTTCAACTCTTAAATTTTTTGAAATATTTTCGATTAAGTTGAATCCCGTTAATATTATTCTCAATTAAAAAAAAAATTTTTTCAATAATTTATAAGTCTTCTAAATTATTTTCAATTCTTTCAGTTTAACTTGAATTCTTTTAAAATTTTCAATTAAAAATTTTTTTTCGTTTTTTGAAATTTTAAATTAAAAAAAAATTGTTTCAAGTTAAAAAATGTTTGTTATCCTTTTGGTTTCAATTTTTTTAACTTTTTCTTTATAATACTTTCGATTTTATTTAATTATTTTGTATTGCTTTGATTTGTATTAAATTCTTTCAAATGCTTTTGCATTATTTTTATTTTGAGTTTTTTCATTCAACTGAAAACTGATTTTAATTATCTATTTGAAACTATGAATTTTTTTGAAAATTATTTTTTTTTTGAATTATTCAGAATATGCATTTAATTCTTTTCAATTCTTTTGATTCAATATTAATTATTTTGATTTTACGTAAATTATTTTGAATACTTTCGAAATATTTTCAATTCTATTAAATCTTTTCAATTTAGCTTTAATTCCTTTAATTTTTTTTTATTCCATTTTATGCTTTTGATTTCCTTAAATGCTTTTCAACTTGTTTAAATTCCTTTGAATTTTTTTCTATCAATAAATTTATTACAGTTGAGTTATCTCATTTCTTTTAAATTCTGTTGAATTCCTTTGAGGTCTTTTGTATTAATTAAATTTATTAATCTTCTGAAATTATAGGTTGCAAATAGAAGTTGAACTAAAAGAATTAAAGGAACGCTATGCAGTCCTCGAGCAGAAGAGTCAAGAACTTCTAAAGCTTGAACAGGAGAAGAACTTTTCAAAACCGAAAAACACTTCAAGTAAGTAATAATAATAATAATAATATTAATAGTCAATAAGATATAATAATTGGTTAAATATTTGAATCTAAACATTTTTCACTTTGCTTTCAGGTTCTAATCATTCAAACAATGAATTGCGATTGTATAATGAACTCCAAGCCGCTAAAGTTACCATTGAAAAACAGGAAGAGAGGATCGATCAAATGAAGAGAGAAAGGGAAGAATTCGTATCTGTAATGAAAAAAGCAGCTGTTAGTCATATATTAGTCTTATTAGTCATTTATGTATATGTTTATTATATTCTCATTAGTTTACAGTAGACAATATTGTAATTACTAATATTTATAAATATTAATAATTAATTTTTAATATCTATTAATTATTAATGTTTTAGAGCCGTGAAGGATGTGGTGAGACGAATAGTAAACTAGCGGCAGATTTGTTAGCGGCGACTCATGAATTAAAATTGTTCAAGGAAGAAAACGCTCAATTGGAAAAAAAAATTAAAGCAGCGTAAGTAATTTTGACGTAAGTTCTATCCTTAAAATTTGATCTCTACATTTTCCTCAAGAAATGTTAAAATTAGATATATATTTTTCAGTTTTAATACTTTTTGTGTAAAATGATGTCTTCAAAATTACACTTTAAAATTCGAGTGTTTCATGTTACGCAAAAAATATTCTAATTAGAAATCTTTTCGATCTATATCTACAATTTTATTTAAAAAATGAGTAACGGTATAGAGTGAGAAATTTTTTAATTCTAATATTTGCCGGTAAAATGAGGAAATTATTGAGTTTTAAGGTTTAGAACTTAGATCCCACACCGTTAAGAATTTTGTATCAAAATTTTGGATTTAAAAATTGAAATACTTTATTTTGTTTTATTTATTAAGCAATTGAAATTAATATTTATGATTTTAGTAATGGTTTGGAATGTACAAATTAATTATGTTTTCACTTTTCCACTTTTACAGAAACAACAAGAGCGAAAATTTTGAAAAACAGCTGATGGAGTTGCAAGCTCGTCTTCAAGTTCAGAGTAAGGAGGGTGGTAAGGCAGGTTTCAACGCATTTCTGATCGAGTTACAACAGCAGAATTCGGATTTAAAGTGCAACTTAAAGGAACTGGCACAACAAAACGAGCAACTTGAAGCTGAGCTTTCACAAAAACAAGTTGAACTTGATTGCGTGAAGCACAATCAGAATAAACTTTTGAGGGCCAGAGATGAGGTGATGAGTCACATCAAACCAATCTCTCCAGTCAAGTTGGTTGGTGAGGTGGAAGAGGGTATAGATCAGGTTATTTGAAATTTTTGAAACTAAAATCAGGTTTTGTTACTTATAGTTTCAAAGGCTCGAAAAATAATTGAAATTTTTTAAAACTCCTTAAAATTCTATTAGGATCCCTAAAATCTTTCTAATAACTTTTGAAATCATTTTAAACTCCTTAAAAGTTTATTTAATTCCTTGAAATATTTCTAAAACCCTTCGAAATATTTTTAAAAACTATTTAAAATTATTTAAATAATATTTAAAAGTCTTTTGAACTCTTTTCAAATCCCGTAAAATTGCAAAAAATTGTTTATAATTTCAAGAAATCTCTTTTATAATCCCAGTAAATCTTAATTCTTTTAAGTCTCAGATTTCCCAGAATTTCGTAAAATCCCTTAAAGTTTCACCAATTCTTTATAAATTATTCAAAATCATTTGAAATCCTTTAAATTATAGGAAACACTTTAAAATCCCTTAAAGTTCCTGAAAATCTCACAAAATTCCTAGAAACCTTTTGAAATTTTTTAAAATTCCACAGTAACATTGGTTTACAATTCATTAAAGTCTCTTCAAATTGTTTAAAATCACCTACACGTAATACTTTAAATTTTCTTAAAATCTTTTATAAATAATAAAAATGTAAAATTCTTTACAATTCAATGAGGAGCTTTAAAATCTATTAAATAATAATAAATTCCTGAAACGCGTCAAAGTCTTAAAATTTCATGAAATCCTTTAAAATTTCTCAAAATCTTTTAAAAGTCAGAAAATAACACTTGGAATTTTTTAAAATCCCAAAAGGAATAATAAAATTCCTTAAAATACGTATCAATCTCTTAAAATTTACTAAAATTTCTTAAAATTCTATGAGAATATTTCAAATCTCTTGATAAATCTCTTAAAATTCCATGAAGTTCTTTAAAATTTCATAACATCTTTTACACATTAAAAATATCTTTTAGTTTTTTAAATATTCCATGACGAACATTAAAATCTCTTAAAATCACTTTAAAAATGTTAAGCTTTCTTAAAATCCTTAGAAGCTTCTTACAATCCTTTACAATTCTAGAAGATACTTTAAAATACCTTAAAATTCTTTGAATTCCTTAAACTTTTTAAAAAAATCTCTTCAAATTTCATGCTATCTTTTAAAATTTAACGAAATTTTTTTAATATCATAAAAATCTCTTCTAATCTCTTTGAATTCTTAGAAACCTTTTAAAATCTCTCAAAATTATTGAAAATTTCTTGAAATCTTTAAAAACCTATAGAATCTTAAAGAATGTCTGGAAATTCTTTAAAATCCCTCAAAATCCTTAGAAATCTTCTAAAATCTTTAAATATTATTATTATTGTATTATTATTAAATCAATTTCTATTTTCTCCGACAAATACTCGCATTTTCCTGAAATTTCCCTGATTTTCCTGACAAATTTTTTTTCTTGATCAAAAAAAAGTTGTGGGTTTTTTTAAAAAAATATATTTTTTTTAAGTGGTCATAACTTTTTCAAAGATTGACTTATCGGGACGTTTTTTTCAAAATTTTTACTTTTAAATGCACTTTTCAGAAAAAAAAAATTATAAAAATTATAAATCCATCTCCAACGTTTTTTTTTTAATTTTTTGAAAAAAATCGGAAATTTTGAGATGATTGTAATTTTTAATTTTTTTTCTTCTCCGAACATTTGTTAGAATGTACAGAGGACCTTAAAATTTTGAAAAAAAATAGTAATAATAATTAAGTGTTAGTCATCGGAAAAATTTTGCAGCAGTTAATTTGGGATGAAATTAGTTTGCATTTTTTTTAATACGTCGCTTATGGTTTAGTGAGAAATAGGCCAAATGATAACTTTTTTTTTTCATTTGCTTTGTTTTTAAATGTACTTTAAAAAAAAAATAAATAAATAAATAAATTATTCATGGCTTTTTTCTATTTTTTTCTGACCTTTTCAAAAAAAATTGAAATTTTTCCAATGACTACCACTTTTAATTATTATTATTTATTTTTTCCAAATTTTAAGGTCCTCTGTACATTCTAAAAAATTTTCAGTGGAATGTTATGAAAAATAAACTGAGTTAAAAATTTTCTTTTTCAAATGAAAAAGTCCCACTGAAATTTTCAGAGAATTTGCAGAAAATGTCAAAAGTTTTTTTTTATAAAAAAAGAAAAATAAAGAAAAAATGCCAATCATCTCGAAGTTTTCGTTTTTTCCTCGAAAATTAAAAAAAAAAACGTTAAAAACGTTAAAAACCCATAACTTTGTTGGGTTATTTAAAACAATTTGAAAAAATTCTGAAAAATGTTTTCGATAGGGTAGAAAAAGATAAAAAAGTTTAACCTTAGTCAAAGCTTCGGATTGAAATTCATTCCTAACCAATCCAAATCATTTCGGAATTTCAGTTTCATTCGGATCTAATCCGAAGAAAATTTTCAATCGGAATCAATCTGAACCTTTAATCCAAATGAATCCGAATAAATCCGGTCAATCCGAATTAATCAGAATTAATCCGAATTTTCAATCCGAATGATTCTGGTCAATTCGAACTTTCAATCCGTTTGAATCCGGTCAATCAGAACTTTCAATCAGAATGGATCCGAATTAATCTGGCCTATCTGAATCAATCCGAATTATTCTGAAAAATTCGGATTCTTTCAGATTGACCGGATTCATTCGGATTGACTGGATTAATTCGGGCTGGTTCGGATTGACTGGAATCGTTCAGATTGATAGTTCAGATTAATTCTCATTAATTCAGAATGGCCGGATTCATTCGGATTGATTTTGAATGGGCCTCGGATCCATTCGGATTGAAATTTCTGATTGACGGGATTCAATCGTATTGAAAGTTCGGATTAATTCTCATTAATTCAAGTTGACCGGAATCATTGGGATTGAAACTTCAGATTAATTCTGATTAATTCGGATTGGCCAGATTCATGCGGATTCTTTCGGATTAAAGGTTCGGATTGATTTTGAATGTGCTTCGGTTTAATTCGGATTGAAAACTTCCTTTGGATTAGATCGGAATGAAACTGTTTGGTTTGGATACAAATTCCGGAACGATTTGGAAAATTTCGGATTGGTTCGGAATGAATTTCAATCCGAAGCTTTCGCTAGGGAAGTCAAATCGAAAGGGGCCGTGATCAAAAGTGGTCGATTTGGCATGGAATGCCCCATATGTATTAAAGTATTCAAATTTAATGACCTCTTGATTTTCTAGCAAATGGCATCAAAAGCAGATGAGCTGAAAGAGATACTTGCCACTCTCGAAAGCAAGCAGATGCAGGTGATGCAGCTCGAGAAGATGGTCAAGCAAATGGAGGATCAGCAGGACCGAGCCCAAGCCCAAAGAACTCGTTTCGAAGCCAGAATCGCACATTTGGAATTAGCAGCAAAAGAGAAAAATCAGCGGTACATCAAGGAACGTTGCGTTCCTTCCTTAAATCTCTCTAAATCTCCAAGACACAACTCGCCTCCAGTTCTCTTACAACCAACCGTCCCCCCAAATTTCCAAGAACTTGAACCTTCCCCTCGTAATAAAATTCTAGAACTCAAGAAAACTGGAGCCAAAACTTGGAACTCTCTGAATCTCAAATCCCCCCGACCCGAACTTTCCTCAAGATTTTCCCCTTCTCAAGAGGAGGGGAAAAGTCCCAAGGAAAATAGCGGCCATAAAAAGCGCCTCGAAGGCGGGGGATTTACAGAGAGTCCTCGATATTTAAGGACAAAGAGTCCTAAAGAAGCCCTGGCTTATGAAATGCGCGAGTCCTTGTATGATTGGCTGATAAGGCCCTCGAAATCTCCCAGAAAGGTAGATTATGAGTGTGAGCGATACTCGTACCCAGTTCGTTCCTCAATTGATGAGAAAATGAAGAGTTACCATTTTTCCTCCAAGGATGAGAAACTGAGGAATTACGTCTCTTCCTCAAAGGACGAGAACCTGAGGAATTACGTTTCTTCCTCAAAGGACGAAAAACTGAGTAATTACATTTCTTTCTCAAAGGATGAAAACCTGAGGAAATACGTTTTTTCCTCAAAGAACGGGAAATTGAGGAATGAGTACGTAGAAGGTTTCAGAAGGCAGAATCCAAGTAGCAGGGAGTCCTTAAATCGTGGTTACAAAAAGAGATCCTTTAGGGCTTATCGTCCGAATTGTGACTATCAGTCACCTCGAAAACCAACCCCTAAAATTAATGTTCGCCGCTATACTACTTAGAGAGATTAATTAAGATTTTATAGACTCTAGGAAACCTCTCTCTTGAGTCTAGTTTCAAGCTCTGGTAATCAGTAATCTGCAATCAGATTTTGTTGGCAGCTGTTAGTATAAAAATTTTCAGGTTTTTGTTATTTTTTTGTATTTGGCGAAGGAATCTATAGAGAATCCTACAATCAAGCTCTACTAATCAAGGAAAGTTTGGAGATTCCTGTTGAGTTTTAACTGTAGTTTAAAAAACTACCTATAAAGAAGACTTGTATATAAATCTATTTAAAAAAAAATATATATATATACAATAATCTCGAAAGGAACCTGTACAGGAATCTATAAAGAATTTTTAAAAATCTCTAACGAAACAGAAATTTTTAGAGAAATCTGTAAGGATTATCTAAAAAAGCAAGTCAATAAACATATAAAGAAAATCTGTACAGGAATTATTTAAAAATCCCTTAAATAAACCTGTACAGGAACCTGTGAAGAGACCTTTATAAGAATCTCTAAAGAAATCTGTATAAGACTTTCTGAAAGAACGGGTACAGAAATCTATGTAAAAAAAAAAACGGTACAGGAGTCTATCAAAAAAAATCTGTATCGGAATTTATAATGAATCCCACGTAAGAATCTTTGAAGAACCTTTACAAGAATCTATAGGAAAAAAACTATACAGGAATCTCTACATGAAACTGTACAGGAATATATACAGAATCCTGTTCAAAAATCTGTGAAGAAGCTTTTAAAGAAACCTGTACAAGAGTCTATAAGGAAAAGTTTGAAGGAACCTGTACAGGAATCTACAAAGAATCCTGTACAAGAATCTTTGAAGAACCTGTACAGGAATATATAAAGAATCATGTACAAGAATCTCTAAAGAACCTGTACAGGAATTTCTAAAAGAAGCTATACAAAAATCAATAAGAAACCTTTACAGAAATAAATAAAGAATCCCGTTCAAATTATCTAATGAAACCCATACAGGAATTTATAAAAGTAACCTGTACAGGAATCTAAAAAAACATGTGAACGAAACTGTAGGAAATTTGCTGAGGATCCTTAAAATGTTCTTATGTTGGAACAGTCAAGATTCGTTTGCACCTTTCAATCCATAGATTTTCAGAGCCTATATTAGACTTTATGACGAATTTATGATTCAGATAATTTCTCTTTAATTCGAGAATTTTTTGTTCAAAACTTTATCGTGAGAGCTGGACAGTAGGGTGCTCTAAAAATGTGTTGCAAATTTTTTTTGATGCTACAGAGTAACGAACATCCCCAACTTGTGAAGATTTTGGAAAAAATAAGGTTTACGAAATTTCTTTACGAAAAAAAAAAAAAAACGACTTTCCTGGACCTTTTCTAAAAAAAAAGTTACAAATTGTTCATAAATATTTGCTTAAACATTCGGAAAAGAATTTTAAATTTAAATTTAGTTTAAAAATTTAAAATCTTTAAAATGACTGAGAATCATATTAAAAAAAAAAAAAAGAAAAAATAGCACTTTTGAAATAAACGAATTATTTAAGTAAATTAATATTGTTCAAATAAATTTTAATAAGTTAATAAATTATTAAAAATATGTCACCTGCCTAATAATAATTTATAGAAAAAAGAGACTAAAAAGTACTAAAATCTGCCATTTGTACGCCTAATTCTCATTCTTTAAAATCAAAATTTTGAAAAAAATAGGACTTTATTTTTTCCGAGAACTTCAAAAATTGGGGAAAATCGTTCTTCTATATAAAAAAACTGATTTTGAATCGCCCTACTGATAAGCCTTTTTTCCCACTGGTTAATCTACTATTCGAATTTTTCTAATATAAACTAAAATTACGGTCTGCTTTAATAGGCTAGGTACTGCCTGCTGTGGCGTTTTATCATCGACCAGCCTGTACTGGTTCAGGAACCTGTACGGGAATCTTTGGAGGAACGAATTCAGGAATCTATAAAGAAATCTCTAAAGATACCTGTAAAGGAATCTAAAGAAATCTATATAGAATCTTGCACAGGAATCTCTAAAGAAACCTGTGCAGGAATCTGTAGAAAAACCTGTACAAGAATCCTTAAAGGAACCTCTGCAGGATCCTTTAAATCTTATTTTCTTTGTACAGGTTCCTTTCTGGATTTCCTCGCCAATTTCCTGAACATGCTCCTCTAAATGAACCTGTACAGGAATTTTGAGCTGACGCGTCGACGAAAGTTCCTTACAGAGTGCCTAACTCTTGAAGCAGACCCAATTCCCAATTGACAACAATTCTATCCCAATTCCATGATCCTTACATTTTGTCTTTCTTTCTAGGAGTAGAGGCTTCAACATCCTGTAAGGAATTTTCTCGGCACAAACTCACAAATCTCCGAAAAATTACTGCGAGTATCTTACATCTTGTCTTCCTTATTCTGTATTTTGATGACTGTTGGCTATCTCACATGTGTCAAGGGAAAACATTTTTATATGCATTTACGAAGTTCTATTTATAAAATATTTTACATTTATATTTTGTACCGATGTCTTATATAAGAAAATTATATACTAAATTATATACAAACACATTTTTCATTTAAACTAATCGTTTTCGTCTTCACTGTCAGAATAAGCACCCAATAAAGAAAGCCCACTTGGTTTTGGGGTTTCCTTCGATGCCTCGTCGGTTTTTGAAATCAACTTTTTCTCGGATGGATTCGTTGTGCTTGCGTTCACTTTTACTATATCAGTTTTTCTTCTTACCAAGCCGGACAATATCGTTTTGGTTAAATTTGTTTTTTTAGTTTCCGCCCATAATGAGGACGAGGTTGTCGGTTTATTTGCTTCTAAAGGTTTGGTGAACGTATCCTGAAAAAAAGAAGTTATTAGAAATTTTGAAATTAATAAAAAGATATTAAAAATTAAGGTATATAAGTAGTCACCGAGATTTTTTTATGGATTGTACTGAAAGATTTAAAAAGAAGTACTAACTTTAACAAAAAAGATATGAGTTTGGAAATGAATGAAGTAGAAAGTAAAGATAAAGAATGCAAGAAAAAATTGAAAATTCGTAGCTTTGCGAGCTTTTCCATTTCAATAATTAAAATATGGACGATTGTGAATTTAGAAACTCATTTGTTTTTCATTTATTCGAAGGACACATAAAAATTCCCTGGGTTGACAAAAACCTGAAAGTTGAAGTTATTAAGTTTGGAGGAAGTTTATTAATTTTATTGAAAAGATTTCAAGACATTTCCCAGGATTTTTCGACATTACTAAAACTTGAAGATATTTTATGGAATTTTAAACAGTATTAAAAAGTAGGACTGACTAAAAATACTGAAAAATAAAAATACTAAGTTATAAATGATATATCCAAAATCCAAATTTATGGAATTATAAAAATAACGAATTATTAAATTTCACCAGTCTAAAATTACGAAAATTTAAATTGCCCAAATTATAAATTTAACGAAAACTATTTTTATTTAAATGGGACTAAGCAAAAATATTGAAAGAATAAATACAGAATACAGAAATTGACGAAAAATAAAAATACAAAATTATATAAGCTCGAATTTTTAAATATTCTAAATCTAAATTTTTGGAATTATATCATTTTTATTATAATTTTTTTTATAATTAAAACATTTTTTATAATTAAAAACATTTTTATATTTTTAAATGACTTTAAAATCTTGAAACTCTTTTGTATTCTTTTGAAATTCTTTAAAATTTCTTGAAACCTTTAAAATATTGTGAAACCTCTTGAAAACCAGACTTAAACCAGACTTAAACTCTTTGAAACTCTTTTAAAATCCTTCCAAATTACTTGAAATCCCTTGAAACTATTGTTCTCAAAATTTTAAATTTAATTTTTAAAATTTGAAAAATGATGAAACCTCTTATAAATTCTTAAACTCTTTGGTATTATTTAAAAATATTTTTAAATCCTGCCAAATTACTTGAAATCCTTTGAAACTGTTGTTATCGCAATCTTTAATATCAATAAAAAAGAAATTCATTATCTACATTTTTAAAAATAATTTAAAATCATTTCTAGGACAAAAACTTTAGCCTACACTTTCAACTGAAAATTGATTTAGAGCAGGCGTGAAAAATTTGCTCATCTGCTTACCAATTTCTCAGAATCTGTCTTTTCATCGTCCTTTTTAAAAATCTTCCTCGCAGATTCATTTTCTTCTTCAATTTCGATGATTTCCTCTTCCACTATCGAAAAATTTCCTTTCTTTTTAAAAATGGATTGAACTAACTGCTCGTCAAGTTCTTCCTGTTCCTTTTCCTTTCTTTTTCTATTCGCTTCATTATCATATTGTCCGAGCATTTCGTCATAATCTACTGCTTGATGTCTTCGATTTAGGTCTTTGAGTTCCTCTAAAGACTCGAGTAACTCCAACTCGTGTTTTGATTGCTGAGTCCTCTTTTCCAGTAGCTTCATCGGGTTTGTGGCTTCCTCTTCTTTTTCTTCGTCTTTTTCCCTCTGTGCTTGTTCCTCTGCCATTTTGAGGGCCATAAAATTTCGAGTGGCTCCAGCTTCTATCTCGTAGTCCGTGTTTTTCGGATCTGTTTTGAAGGAAATTTCTTGAAGGCAACGAGTGCATTTGATGTAAAATCTGTAAATTCTAATGCCTAAGTAAGTATCCTCCTCTACGTCTTCCTTTCTGGCGTTGAACTTTTTTCCTTTGTATATATACTCGCCGCATGTCTTGCACCGCATATTAAACGGGGCCATTAATCGAACAGTGTATTGGCGATTTCGAGCCAATTTCATGCGCGGGATCTTCGACGGATCAAAATCCGGAGGATAGTATTTCTGTAAAAAAAATTAAAATGTTAGAGGTCATTATCAAAAATCAAAATTGCTTTTCAAATCAAAGTCTTTAGTGTTACTGAATGCTTCTAAATCATTAAAATTCCTTTAAAAAAACTTCAAATCCATAATAATTCAGTTAAACAATCTTTTGATATTTTAAAATTCCTAAAAATTTTTTGTAATCCCTTCAAAAATTACACGAAATTCTTTAAAATTCATGAAAATTTCTTGATATCTTTTAAAGTTGTTAAAAATCTCTTTAAATTCATAAAAATCTTTTGAAATTCCTCAACAAATTTGAGAAGTTCCTTTAAAATTCCACGATAATCTCTAAAGGTTCTAAAAAAAAAACTTTCGAAATTCCTCAAAATTCGATTAAAAAATCTTTTGATATCATACAATTCCGCAAATTCCCTTAAAATTCTTAAAAATATTTCGGAGGCTCTTAAATAATTACAAGAAATCCTTCAAAATTTTGGTATCCTTTAAAATACTTTAAAATCTCCTTAGATTCTTTTACTTCCATGATAACCTTTAAAATTCCTAAAAATGATTTGAAAATTTGAAATTTGAAAAGTGTTTTGTTTAGGAATTTTAAAGGTTGTCATGAGATTTAAAGAATCTAAGATTATAAAAAATATTAAAGGATACCAAAATTTTGAAGGATTTTTTGTGATTATTTAAGAGACTACAAAAGATTTTAAAGAATTTTAAGGGAGTATGTGGAATTTTAAGTTATCAAAAGATTTTTAAACTGAATTTTGAGAGCTTTCAAAAGGAATTTCAAGAGATTTTTATGACTTTAAAAATATCAAAAGATTGTTAAAATGGATTTTAAGTATATACAATTTTTAAAAGGAATTTTAAAGATTTTTGCTGCATCCTATTTTCAAATTTTGGAATTTTGGAAGCTTTCAGTTTAAGATATTTAAGGTCTTTTAAAACTAATTGATTTTGAAAATTTAAGTTAAAGTCTCTTATTTTTCTTCTAACTCATAATTCTTATTTTTGTAATTATTATCTAATTTATTTTAGCATTAATTACGAAATTGTTTGGTCTCGTACTTTTTACACAAAAATAATTTTTCGTTGACGTACTAAACGCCTCTATTGTTTATTTTACTTTTTAAAAGCTGAAAAGTAACTAAATTACTCTTTTTTAGATGGTTTCCAGACATTTGTCTATTTACATTAAAAACAAAATAGTTTTTATAATTGCTAAATTAAGTTTGAGGTTATGTCAAGGAGAAGTTCGAAAACTGACTTAAAACTCAAAATTTGAGTCGTATTTTAAAAAGAATATAACAGTAAAACATATTTCATTGTGCACATAAATGATTTTTCTATCATTTTTTCAGTAAAATAGAGTAGATTATATTTTTATGAAAAAATCTCTATTTTAATAGTTTTTTTTCTGTTGATTTAAATTTAACTTAAAAATAAGATAAAAATAAATACTTACGTTCAACACTTTACGTTCCGACATTTTGGAGTTTTTTCAAGTAAATAATCTAAATTAACAACAATATTTATAAATTCTTAGGTTATCGTGACGATTTGAAGATGCCACAATAAACGTAAATAATTCACTCAAATGCTTTAAATTTTTACTATAAACGTTGCTGAAGAACTTTTTTTATTATTTCTATTATTATTGTTTAAAACTGCAAGTTAAAACATTATAAGAAGAACATTAATTAACACGATAAACACGATTAACACTTATCAGTGCTTTCTCAGTGCTTCTCAGCTGACAGCTCTCACTCCAATCCAATGACTCCATTGAAAAGATTGAAAATACTAGTGCTGCCAACATTACACTCAAATCTCAAATATCTTAATCTCTCAAATCTTAATTTCTCACAAATCTTAACTGTTTAATCTCTCAAATCTTAACTGCAACTCTCTCGTATCTTAACTTACTCAACTGCGCATGCGTTG
>JAUEJJ010012675.1:0-16158 GCA_032164275.1 Synergus coniferae | reverse complement strand
GCCCTGTCTGTAGAGAATTACCCATATAGTCACTGCATTTCATTGAAAAATAAGAAAATTATAGTTATTTAGAGTTTTGAAAAATTGATTTTTTAACTGTAACTTTCCAAATTATCATATTTTAAAGCTGATGTACAGAAAATAAAAATGTCTTTTTTTGATACGAATCAGATGACCTAATATTAATACATTTGAGTAATTAATTAATGCTTCTTCTATGAGGAAGAAAAGTGCTCATTGAATGAGCTCAAAAGTTGATACAACTTCACAGCTGGTTTATTATTTTTTTTTTTTAATTTGATTTATGATTTGTTTTCTTTTTTCAGATTCTCCTAAGCGATTACAATGGACATTCTCACCTACAACCAGCAGGAAATGGTCTGCGTGAAATCCCCCGTGGAAGATAAGGAGGGCGACCTGGAATCCCAGACCGACGAGGAGCAAGAAGAGCTTGTTTCCCTCGACGAAGGTTTACTCTCTACAATCAGAGCCGCCGGTACTGGTGCCGGCGACAAGAATTGCGCTTTTCCCTTTCGCAAAAGCCTCTTTTCAAACGTAGCACCTTACATAGCCTTCCAATCCTACGAGTGCAACGATTCAAGTTTGCCTCACGACCTCACGAAGCACTTAAAATGGAGACTGACCACCATAACTCCCCAACTAGTTCGTAGAACCCTAACTAATTCCGGCTACCGACTGATGAAAAAAACCCACGACTGGTGTGGTACTTGGGGCATTCACATGAGATCCAACTGCTTCAAAACCCTCAAGGAATACCAAAAGATCAACCACTTCCCCGGGACCTTCCAAGTCGGCCGGAAAGATCGTCTCTGGAGGAATCTTAGCAAAATGATGATAAAGCATGGTAAGACAGAGTTTGGTTTCATTCCCAGAACCTACGTTCTTCCACAAGACCTTCGATGTTTCCGACAAGTTTGGGAGAAGCAAGGCAGCAAGGAGAAGTGGATTATCAAGCCTCCAGCTTCAGCGAGAGGAACCGGAATTCGCGTCGTTCACAAGTGGACCCAAATCCCCAAGAAACGACCAATCATCGTCCAGCAGTACCTTTCCAAACCGATGCTCATCGATGGAGCCAAATTCGACCTCAGACTCTACGTCCTTGTCACCAGTTTTAACCCCCTTCGCATCTACATCTACCCTGATGGCCTCGTTCGGTTTGCGTCAGTCAAATATATCGACGACATCAACTACCTCAGCGATCGTTTCATGCACCTCACCAACTACAGCATCAACAAATCGAGTGCTTCTTACACCGTCAATGACAGTCCTGATTCCTGCTCTGGTCACAAGTGGACCATCAAGACTCTCTGGTCTTACCTAGAAAAGAAAGGCGTCAATGTTCAGAAACTCTGGACGGCCATGAAGGACATCGTCGTCAAGACAATGATCGCTGGAGAGTCGTCGATTAACGGCCTTACCAAAGCAAACGTCACTTCCAGGTACAGTTGCTACGAACTCTTTGGGGTCGACATCCTCCTTGATGAGAACCTCAAACCCTGGTTATTGGAAGTCAACATCTCGCCTTCTCTTCAGTCAGCTTCGCCTTTAGATGTCGCTGTCAAGGGTCCACTGATTAGGAATGTCTTCAACATGGCTGGGTATCAACTGCCAGTTAGCCTCTCGGAGAGGGAGATGGAGACACTAGCCAAAAGGTATCAGTTTGATCCAGTCTGCCAGGATTACAGGCTCCATCGGACCTCCTTGAGTCTTCAGGAAAGACAGAAGCAGTATCACTATCTTAGTACTAGAGACAGAGAAGACTACTTGCATGATATTATCGAAGACTTGACGCCTGATGACGTCAGAAACCTTATTACCTACGAAGATGAACTGACTCAGCTGGACAAGTTTGAGAAGATCTTCCCCACTGCCACTAGCCATGAGTACTTTCAGTATTTCGAAGCTCCGAGGTATTATAATATGCTGCTCGATGCCTGGAATGAAAAATATGCTGAAAACCGGAAAGAGGGAATCAATAGGTTGCAAAAGCTGTGCAAGATCAAGTACCATTTGGAGCAAAACGTTTAGATAATTCACTGCCCTAATACTCAGTCAATTACTGATTAGCTAGGATTACTAGTTAGCTAGGATGTAAAATAATTTTCCAATTTTGAGGGCGTTCGATCCAAAGTCTGACCTGAAAATGCAATTACTTAGTTTTTCAAAACAAATTATTATTATTAGATATTTTTTCCCTCTATGGTGGTGCTCATTTTTTAAAAATAATATTTGGAAAGAGCGAAAACATTTTTCCCTTCAGTCAAGGCCTAAAATCTTTTAAATTTCAGATTACTGTTTTGTAACATCCTCCCCCTCCCCACAACTTCTTCCTCCTCTTACCCCCACCTCTTCTTCCCCCTCATCCTCCCGACCCTCCTCCTCTTCCCCTCGTCCACCCTCTTCTTCCCGCAATTCATCCTCCCTCACAGACGCAAACACTTTTATTATAAAAAAATTTTAGATACTTTTTGACAATACAAACAGTTTCAGAATATTTTAAGAGATTTCAAAGAATTTTACGAGGTAAAAAAAAACAAAAGATTTCAAGTAATTTCAAAAACTTTTAATATTACGAAAGATTTTTTATGAATTTTAAAGAATTTTAAGGAATTACCAAAGATTTCAGACGATTTTTTTTAAATCGCTTGAAATTTTTTGGAATTCTGTGAAAACTGTTAAAATCCTTTAAAAATTACTATAAAATCGCTTGGACTCTCATAAAATCCCTGAAAGTTTATGAAACCACTTGAAATCTCCTGGTACTCCTTAAACTCTTCTTTTAAATCTTTTGAATTCCCTTAAAATATATAAAAATCCTTTTTAACTTATGGAAATTAGTTTGTAATCCTTAAAGACCCCTAAAGCTTACAATATTTTTATAGCCTTTGAAGTTCTTTAAAATGTCCTAAGAATCCATAAACTCTTTTTTGACATCTTTTAAAATTCCTTAAAATCACTTGAAATCTCTTGAAATTCTTTCAAATATTTTAAAAACTCTCGCAAATTCTGGAAATCGCTTGAAATCTCTTAAAATCATTTTAAATTCCTTGAAATTGATTAAACTTAGTAGTATATCTAAGCAGGTATCAGGCGACTTACTGACCGTTCAGTTACCAACCTCCACCGGTAAAATTACCCTTAGTCGGTAATGTAGATTTCTAATATGTATCGAAACTGATATGTCAGTGACTTACCTTACCGGGCGAGCGAATTGGTGTTTACCTATTCAGTTTTTGAATTTTCTGCACAACTTGTACAGTGGGGAACCAACAGTGCACTTACCGACGTTTGGTATGCCAGTGATCTACCTTGCCGACCTAGAGTAATGTTACCAGCGGCTGGTAATACACAGACGGTAAGTGCACTGTTTGGTTAACTACATCGGCTGAGCAGAAAACTAAAAAATTGGGAGGTCACTAACTTATCGGTTCCGGTACATATTAGAAATCTGCAGTGCCGACTGAGGGTCAATTTACCGGCGGAGATTGGTAACTGCAAGGTAAGTAAATGAGTAAATCTATAGAGTGAAATTATATTTAATTCTAATAATTGTTTGAGTAAATTGAGGAAATTTAATTTTGAGGGTGGAATTTGGATCTCTAATGTAAAGATTCAATATCCTTGTTTTAATCAAGAAATATTAAATATTAGATATTGGTTGGCTCTTTTTATACGGAAGTGGGTCTAAAAAAAAATTCTAATTTTAATATTTTATTTTGTAAATCATATTATATGAAATGTTCGAATTGCAAAATTATATGTAATTTTAATACTTCTTAAGAAAAATAAGGTGATTGAGAAAATAAGGAGACCCTTAAATCTTATTATATTACTTTTACGAAATCACTCAACGAGGTATTCCATTTTTTTCGGGATTTGAGGCTGAAATACAGGGCCGAATTTATATTAGGGGCCGTCATTTGGGGGCCCCTACTAAACACTACAAAAAAATTTTTAAATAACAAAATTTATTTGTCACCGCTAAAGGGCCTCCACATTTCAGTCGGTCCTAGGGATCTTGGGGTTCGAATGAGGATATCTCAACCTAGAGGATGTTAGTTGAATAAATATTTTGTGTAAATTTATGAGAATTAGAATAGACTTACGAAAACTCCATTTTCGAAATTTAACTCGCCACTGCCCCTGAATCTTCCTTCCGAAACCTAGAAAAAATCTCTTCCAGGATTTTTTTGGCGAAATCAACCGGAAATTTTGTTTGGTTTTTGGATTTAAAAAAAAAATTATTTTTTTTGGAATATTTTGATAAATATTTCTTTTAAGCAAAATTAAACCTCCGCATCGTATAAGGGCATATAAAAGTTTTTGTCCCGAGCGCAAACGGGTCTTGACAATGTAAAAACTAAAAATTTAAAAATATTTTTTGATATTATGAAAGCAGAGGAATTACTTGAAGTAAATTTACAAAAATGAAAGTTCAAAGAAAATTTTTAAAGGGGTGAGAAGTCATTGCACTCCGGCCAATAAATTTTATATCCCCTTATACACAGGAAAAAGTTTTGAGAAAAGAAAATTGTACAGGAAAAGACGTCTTATTTTGTACAATATATTTTTCTCCAAACTGAACCAGTTTCGAGAGAAAATGTAAAAAAAAAGGAACTTAACAAATTTCTATTTTTTTATGGGCTATTTGTACATATTAGTATTTTTTCTATTTTTTCATGAAACCATTTGAGTTTGGGGAAAATTTTAGAATACAAAATATGTATTTTTTCAAGACCTATAACTTTTCCCATTATCTTTCTGTAAACACAATGTTTTTCAAAATACTCTAAAAAAGTATTGGTCTCAAACAAATTTAAAATAGTAGTAAAAAATTTCGATTGATTTCGCCCAAAATTGATGTTTTCGGAAGTTTATCTGATAATTGTAACAGAATAGGCTTAAAATTATTTTAGTTAATATTTCGGTACTATAGAGCATCACGAGATAGACTATTTAACTTAATTTTTTTTAATTTAAGATAAAATTGCTTTTTCGTAACCCTATTGTTTGATTTTGTGTGTATGATTTTGTGTTTGTTTGATTTTGTAAACGGATAAAATTACAAATATGAAATTTTTAAAAATATTTACAAATTTAAGAATAGTGATAAAATGTCGAAGAATAAAATTTCCTCCCTTGTAAGGTGTTTTTTTGGCTTCATTCTTATTGTGCCTTCGTTGTTATAATCATAAGCGTTGAAAACATATTCCTACATGGAATTCGGTTTTAATAAATAATTTTTCATGAATCTTTACACTTCTATTTTATACTCTTCATTTATTTAAAGACAAGTACAATTTTAGAATAGAGAAATGTAAAAGAATAGACGGAAAAAAATGTGTTTGCCTGTATCGAAAAAATGAGTTGAACCTTATTCTTTATCGAGGTCTGCAATGCAACTCTGGACAAAAACTGGAAGTTTATTTGCTTTTTCTTCAAAGATAGCAATTGTTCTAGTACTGCACTTTCGAGCCCACTGTAAACAATAAAAAAATTATTGGTATTTTTATTTATTTTTATTTTAAAAACTTAAAAACAAATTTGTTATGGGTCACATCCTATTTCTACTTGGGGGGGGATGACCAATAATCATGTAGTTCTGATCAGATATATCATTTGACATGAAATCTAATTTTAAACCATTTTAAATTAGGTAACAGTGTGATCAGTGAGGGATGACCATATCTGTTTGGCCAGTTGGAGGAAATTTTTGGTCACGCCCCATTTTGAATTAAGGAAAATATATAACCAGAGATGGTGTGACCACATATTTTTTGACGTATGAATTTTGATGAACACGCTAATCTGAAACTCACAATTATTATTAGTTACACCTTTTCTTCAATAAAAAAGAGGTTTAACCAGAGCCTATTTCTAGTAAGGTTTGGTGGGGTACGTGTGACCAAGTTTCCCTGCTCGAAGTAAAGAGATAGAAATCCTATCCCTTTCTGTCTCCTTCGATCTCTAAGATAGAAAGGAATAAAGATTGTTTATCCCTTTCTATCTCTCGCCCATCCCCGTCTATCTCTTTCTATCTCCATATCAATCAACATCCACGCCTATCCCTCTGAATTGCCTCTTTTGTATTCCTTTCTATCTCTTGCCTATCTCTGCCTTTCTATTTCTATCTCCATCTCAATCCCTATCCCTTTCTATCACCGTTTTAATCACCGTTCTCTCGTATCTCTTTCAATCCCCACTTCTCTATCTCTTTCTATCTCTATGTCAATCTCAATTCGCTTCTATCTCTTTCAATCTCCAGTTTTCTATCCCTTTCTATCTTCATTTTAATCCACAACCTCGCCTATCTCTTTCAATCTGCCTATCTCTATCTCAATCTATTTCCGACCTTTTCCAGTCTATTTATTTCTTCTATCTACATCTGAATTAAAATTACTCCTATCCCTTTCAATCCTCACTTCTCTATTCTTTTCTATCTCTCGTCTATTCCAGGCTGTCTCTTTCTATCTCCTTGGCAATCAAAATTCGCTCCTACCACTTTTAATCTCCACATCTTTATTCCTTCCTATCTCTCGCCTATTCCTGTCTATCTCTTTCTATCTCCTTATCAATCTCAATTCACTCCTATCTCTTTTCATCCCCACTTCTTTATTTCTTCCTATCTCACGCCTATTCTCGTCTATACCTTTCTATGTCCTTGACAATAAAAATTGCTCTTATTACATTCAATCCTCACTTCTATATCCCCTTCTATCCCTCATCTATACTTGTTTATCTTTTGCTATCTCCTTGTTAGTCTCAATTCGCTCCTATCACTTTCAATCCCCACATCTATATTCCTACCTATCTCTCTCCCATTCTCGTCTATACCTTTCTGTCTTCTTGTTAATCAAAATTGCTCTTATTTGTTTCAATCCTTACTTCAATATCCCTTTCATCCCTCACCTATACTTGTCTATCTTCTGCTATCTCCTTGTTAATCTCAATTCGCCCTTATCTCTTGTAATACCCACATCTATATTCCTTCCTATTTCTCTCCTATTCTCGTCTATACCTTTCTATCTTCTTGTCAATCAAAATTTGCTCCTATCTCTACTTTTAATATTATACCTATTTTTCTATTCCTTTTAATTTCTCATCTATCTTCATCTACTTCTCTCTATCTCCTTGTTAATTGAAATTTACGTTTATCTGTTTCAATCCCAGGGTTTCTATACCAGCCTATATTTTCTAAAACTATCTTTTTGAATGTGTTTTTCTCTGTCAACATATACGCTAGTGGTACGATTAGAATAATATGTATGTAAAAAATATTGTAGTTTAAGAAATTATTATGAATGTTTAAATTATGAAAATTAATAAGTTAATAAAGGAGAGATAGCCTTAGGGCTAGAAAGAGATACAAATTGCTAGCAATGCTAGCAAGGGAGATAGATTTAGGGGTAGAAATGAATAAAATATTTTTTCATATTGATAGACTAAGAGATAGAAGCTAGGAGATAGATATTACCAGAAATAGGGATAGACTGAGGGATAGGAAGAGATAGATATTACCAGACACAGGGATAAACTGAGGGATAGGAAGAAATAGATATCACCGGACACGGGGATACAATGGTGGGTAGAAAGAGATAGCGTTTGGGGATGCAAAATGGATACTTGGAAGAGATAGAAATGTTATATCTCTTTCTATCCCTTTACTTCCAGCAGCAGGGTTTTGCAAATATCATTTTTAACTTGCCTCAACGTTTCGAATTCCGAGTCCTCCAGTACGACATCTGTCTAAATTGTATATTACAGTTTGTTCACACTTTGTCATTTCAGAGATAGCACTTTCATAACAACTTGAAGCATCTTTGTGGTTACCTATGGCATCATTAACAGCGCTCTGATAAAACAAAATTTATAGTTAGTTTGTGAAAAAGTGATTTTGTTATTTTTTCTATTTAGTGTGAAACTCGTCTATTTCGAAAAACTAAAAAATTTGATAAAGAGGTCTCACCTCAATTACATTCAGGATTGGCTGCTTAATACCATTTACTTTCGTCACGCCATCGTTGTATACTTTGTCCATGTCATCTTTCAATTTACTTGCAAAGGTTGTCTGAAATTAATTAAAATGATAAAAGTAGTTATTAATTTTTTTTCAGTGAATTAAAACTTGAAAAAATGTGTTCACCTCCTCCAAATTGAAATATAATATTTCAATATATAATATTAAATATATAATATCAAATATTTTAAAAAGAAGCTAAATTGCTGGAAACCTGAAAAAATTTAGTCAAACCCTCACCTTATTCCAATTGGGATTCGCTTTTCTGGCATATGATTTTTGCCAGAGAAGAAAATCTGAAATTAAAAAAAATGGTCACACCCCTCCCCTCAAAAAATAGGAAATGGGGCAGGGTGTGACCAATTTTTCAAGATTCAGATTCGCTCTTCTGACAAAAATTCATATGTTGTAAACATATTTATATAGTCACGCTCGTCCCATGTTTGCTAAAGTTTTTTTATGGGCTTACCTTAAAAGTACAAAAAGCCAAAAAACAGCAGATGAGTAAAAACTTCATGACTAAATTCTTCGTCTGTTTTCAAGTAAATATGAACTGAAATTCTTTTTGATACTCGAACTTCAATACTTTATTATTTTTGTTATCTTATCGTATGCGGTTATTATTCAACGACATAAGCCTCACTGATAACTTATAAGATTTAACGAATTACTAAATTCGCAACAATGTTTAAATTTCCAAAAATGATATTTACCGAATTATACAGTGAACGAAAATTATTTTAATTTAGTAAATAATTCAATTAATTGTAACGTATTTATAATAATTAAATAATTAATTACATTGTTTAGAATAACTCCAAATTTTCTGTAAACTGACTGTATCTATAATCTCCCGGGATCACGAAAGCCATCGACATTTTAAATTCTCGAAATTATAAAATTTCCGAAGTTAAATTCTGGTTAAATATTCCCGAAATTGAAAATTCCCGAAACTGGAAATAAATTTTGTAATTTTAAATAAATTTTAAACAAAAATTTTGGTAACATATAATTTTGTGAAATTTAAACAGCAATTTTATAATTTCGGGAATTTAAAATATGGATAACTTTCTATTTTGGAAATTTTATATTTCTGTATTATTAGTTTCGTTCGGAAACTTTCTATTTTGGAAATTTTTATTTTTCGGGAACTTTTTATTTTTCCGGAATTTTCACCTTCGGAAATTTTAAATTTCGGTAAATTTACGTGGTCCCATATAATTAGAAAAACTAAAATTTAGGGAATTTAAAAATTTTGAAAGAGTTAATAATTTTGCTTCCTCATAGAGGAAGCTTTGTGGTTGTTACATTTCCCAACATTTTTAAACTGGTTTAATCAAACATTCTTCAATTGATAAATGTCTAATACAGCGTTCTAATCAATTGTCCGGATGTGTGTGTGTATATATGTATGTATGTATGCATGTATGTATTTTTGCATGTACGTATGTATGTATGTATGTGTAATGTGTATGTGTGGGTGTGTGAATGGATGTCCCACCCTTTTTTGTCGCTACTATATAACTTGAAAACAGTTATAGATAAATTGATGAAATTTGTAGGGTATATTAATTGCATCACTAATATCTCAAAACATGCCCAATGATTTTTCAAAATATTTAATTTTAAGATTTTTATGTACAATTATAATTTTTGTAAAATTGATTTTTTAACTATAAGATCTCAAATAATAAAAATTCAAAGCTGATGTAACAAAAAGAAATATTCCTTGTGTCCAGAAGAATCGATTGCCCTGTAAGATTAATCCATTTAATTGAATATTAAGGAAGTTATATAAATTGATTAGAATTTTGGTATTAGACATTTGTCAAATAAGGTAATACTGGTATAATTGAAAGTTGATGCAAGAGTTTAATTCGAGAAAACAATGCTTGATGCTTCCTCTATGAGGAAAAAAATGAATTTGCAACCTCATCATAATGAGTTAGCACTAAGCAAGGTGCTCAAAAAATATATATGAGCACAAAAAAATATAAATAATATATACTTAAATGGAACACCCGAAATGGAATTCATAACTAGTTTTACTTGTTATTTGTTAATTGTACAATTTGGAAATTTTATAAATTAATATATTTTTATTTCGAAAATAAATAAAATTTGCCATTTTATTTTTGGTTAATTCGCGTATTCAGTATTCATTTTTTCAGTATTTTTGTTTATAGTCTTCAAACCTTCTCACGTATAAAAAATGTTTTTTTCTCGAAATCGTGTGGAATAGTATTTCAAATTTTAAGCTTATTTTACTATACTTATATAAAATTCTCTTTTTACACTGAATAAAAATAAAATGACGTAAATCTGACTGATACAAGATAAAATATTGCACTCTGCATTCATCTTAATTATCATAATTTATTCTTTCGATTAAACCCATTTAACGTTAACAGAAATCATATTACTTTATGAAAAAACAAATTCACTTTATGTTAATGACGTAGTTAATAAGATAAGACGTGATAAACGGTTTTAACAAGAGTCACATGACAATTAATTGTTAGGAAATGACTAATTAATGTACTTCATTGGAAAATAAGAAAGTTATGAATAATTGTAATTTTCAAAAAATAATTTTTCGACTCTAATTTTTCAAATAATCAAAATTCAAAGCTTATTCAAAGCTTGTGTAAGGAGAAGAAAGATTCCTTTTGTCGAGACGAATCGATTGACGTGTAAGATTAATCCACTTAATTGAATACCAAGGAAGTTATATTAATTGATTAGAATTTTGGTATTAGACATTTGTCAACAAAGTTAATACTGCATATCGTATATCTAATTTAAAGTTGATGCAAGATGTTTTGCTTCGAAAAAACAATGCTTGGTGCTTCCTCTATGAGGAAGCAAGGTGCTCAAACAATGAGCAGAAAAAAATATAAATACATATATAGTTAAATTGAACACCCGAGATCGAATTAACAGCTATAGTTAAGATACGTATTTTACAATATTTTATGTGATATTAAGCAGTTTTAAGAGACTTTACGAAATTTCATGAGATTGTAAGTACGTTTAAAGAGATTTTTGGATATTCCATAGGATATTACATTATTTTAAGGACTTAAAGGATTTCAAGGGACTTATGAGATTTTCTTGAATTTTTTGGAATTTCAAAAGATTTCATCAGATTTTAAGTAACTTTATGGGATTTGATGATATGCTGGGGGATTGTAAGTAATTTTAAGGAAGTTTCAAGAATTTTAAAGCAATGTTTAATGTTTCATGCAATTTTAATTAATTTTAAGAGATTTAATGAGACTTCATGGGTTTTTGAGTAATTTTTTATCAAATGATTTTACAAAATTTAATGGAAGCTCAGAAGATATTATAGGAATTTAAGTAATTTTAAGGGATATAACAATAGGTTGTGGAATTTTAAGGAATATCGTGGAATATTAAGCGATTTTACGAAATTTAAAAGAATTTCACGAGATTTTCAAGGATGTTAAGGGGATTTTAGGATATTTTATTCAACGGGTTTTACGGAATTTCATGGATTTTTAATTACCTGCAAGGTACTTTTTACGATATTTTATGGGATATTGAGTTATTTTAAAAACCTAAGGAATTTCAAGGGTTTTTACGAGATTTCATTGGATTTTGTCAGGAATTTTAAGGTATTTCATGGCATTTCATGGGATTTTAAGTAATTTTAAAGGTCTCCACTATATTTTGTGTAATTTTAAGTAATTTTAAGAGGTTTGACGATATATGATATGTGATATTAAGTAATTTTAAGGACTTTGACGCAACGCTTGTGCCCTTTGGGACGGTATTGTTTCAATTATTTTTGTTTTAAATGAAGAGAACTCATTTACTTAAAGTTCTATTCTCATCAGGACACTCTCGCGTTTCGCGCTCGATATTTGACATAAACCTCGCGCGATTTGTTCGTAGCGCTTCGTACTCTGGAATATTTGATCGTCAAGCTTCGATTCTTTATACCAATTTTGTAACGTTTTCTCATATCTCACGTTTTTTGGCGGGAAAATTTTATTTTTTATTTTTTAAAAACAGTTTTCACGATTTAAACGAAAACTACTTACTTTATCAAAAAATGGTCAAAGGAACATTTGTAGATCGTTTAAAGACCATTAATTATGTTCCTTATCAGTTTTTCTGTATCTCGCGTTATTTAGCTCAAAATTTGAATTTTCGTTTATTCAAAAAAATTGAAAAATTTCTTATGCCATTCGTGTAGAGCGCTTAAAAAAACAGTTTGGCTTGAAATTGTCATTATTTTCGTTTTTTTGAATTTTCGAAATGTCACAAGTCTGACAATTATTTTTTTATCGAAAAAAGTCATGAGAATAAATTGTTCCACTTTTTGATTACTACGAATATCCATACATAGAATTTGTAAATAAAAAAAAAAGTGGTTTCAAAAATTTTCAAAATGCTCCAACTTTTTGTATTTTTATCCAAAATGGCTGGCTAACGAACTTGACCTTCATTTTAGGACACTAAACGAGTATACCAAAGGCCAATCGAAACGGTCAATTCTTTCGAAATTTATCGTGCACACAAACTAAAAATCTACAGACAGACAGACAGACAGACACATTCTTAAAAACATGTTTTTTGGGTTCAGGCAGGTTCAGGTGGTCTCAAAACGTGGACATTTGACAAAAATGGGGGGGTCAAATTTTACACAATTCTAATACATTCTCTCTGATGAGAATGTAAAAATGTTGTAAAACTTATGGAGATTCGCCTGAAATTAGAAAAGGATTGAATTGTTTCTATGTTTCAATCATTATTATAAATTCTCAATTATTTTGTATACTTTCGAAATCCCTAAAAACATTTCAAACTCCTTTGATTTGAAATTGTCCCATGTAGAAATTCCAATCGGGATTTAGTATGGCCCTGATTAGTTTTCCTTATTTCTAATCAGGTGCTGGTCGAGAAAAATGGAGGGGGCCTGACTAATTCTGTACCGCTGTTTTAGCCAGGTTCCAGCTAGAACTTCTGGGCAGGTTCTAACGAGAGTATATCCTAGCTTTCATCGCCCGACTATTGATAGGGCCCCGTCTAGACCCTTTCTATATTACCCGACGAATATTTGGGTGGCTGACAGCAGAAGCGCGCGGATTAAAAAAATATATGTCGTTATAGCAAAAATGAGTTACGAAAGTTGCAGACAAATATGGATTAAAAAGAAACAAGAAAATGAGAGGGGTATCGTATATTGTAACATATCACCATAGATTTACGAGTACATTATAATAAATGAAAATATATCGGTCGTTTTTGTCCTCAAAAATATTTACTCAGTTTTGCTTTGATGATTTTTTGACCTGCAGTTATAAATATTATAATAAATATTATAATATGATTTTTCTGTTTTTGTCATACTGACTAAGACCCGAACAGTTCCTGACTAGAACTTCTTGGTTCTTTTATTCGAATCAGGGCCCAATTAAAATATCAGGGCCTGGTTAAAATATATAACATTGGGGCTTAACTATATGTAGGCGTGTATAAATTTTCTAGTCACAAAGAATGGAAAATCCTAACAGTGCCTTAAAGGGTCCTGACTTGAACTTACTATTCCAGTTGTTCTAGCCAGGATCTGATCACCGCACTAATTGACATGGGGACAAATTGGGCCACTAGCTTCTACACGGGGTTTAGAATCCTCTGAATCTTTTTAGCAAAATTTGTGCAAAAATAAAAAATTAATCGTGCGCAAAGCGCGTGGTTCAAAGTTGCTGTATATATAGTACCTATTTACATGATTTAAAATACATGCTTAACAAAGAAGAAAAAGGAACATCGCTGTTTGTATGATGCTGTGGTTTGTCGAATTTCGTAATTAAGTATTAAGAAGACTTCGTGATTAATTTTTTTTTTTTAATCAGATTTGAATTTTGGCAGATGATACGAACTTTGGATCTATTTTTTAGGACAAAAATTGATAATCTTTTATTAGATTCGCGAAACAAGCTGCAGAGGGATGTTTTTACTGTCGAAAGGTTTTACTGTAAAATAAGAAGATAAATTAAATTTTTCCAAACAGTTTATTAATATAACAGTGTTGATACGCCAATATAATTAGTGACATATTATAGATTTTCAATTTTTATTCATTTTCACTGCAATCTGTATGCATACAATTTTTGACACAACCCAGACCAGATTGAAGAGATTGTTTTGCCTCTTTGTTGAAATTATTAATAACACCATTGAAACACTTTTCGGCAGTCTGTGAACAAATTAAAGAATAAAATTTTAAATGTTCAAAATTGGAACGAATGAATAATATCGAAAAAATAAATGCCTAATACATACAATTAACATAGATATAATTAACGAAAATTATAAAATTATAAATTTTGATTTCAGATATTGAAAATTTTTTAATTTCAGCATTTAGAATGCGCTACGTTTATTTTTCGTCAATTTGTGTATTGGGTATAAAAATACCCTATTTTATTTCGCATATTTCTGTTTGAATGAAAAATGTTTTTTCATGAGAAAATTAACACTATCAATATTTTTTTTAATCTGTGTGTTTTTGAAAATTCTTAACTTTCATATTCGGAAGTTTGAATTTCGTTAATTATATTTTTGTTTATTTTATGTTTTTGTTGATTTGTAATTGGAATTTTCTTCAGTTAAATATTAAGAATTTTAATAACTTTTAAAAATCCAAAGATTTTGCATATTTATAATTAAGTACATTTAATGGAAAGTTATTTTTTAACCGTTTTGATTTTAAATTAATACGGTGACATAACATTAAAAGTTAAGGTAGTATTTTCTATACTTACTGGTCTATTCAAATGCTTAAAAGCTGCATCACGACAATTGTCCAATTCAACGATTCTAGGATCAACATATGTTTTTAATGAGACCGTAAAACTTTCCATACAATCTCCAGTATCTATTCCTTTTTTCTTTGCAGCATCAACTGCAGCCTAGTAAAAAAGATAAACAAAAATAGAAATTATTTTTTATTAACCAAAAATTAACCAAATTACCAAAAATACCAAAAAATACCGAAAAAATAAATATTCAATATAAATAAATTGACGAAAAATTAAAATGTGGAATTATTATAAAATCCCCAAAATTCTGAAAATCCCAAAATTTAAATTTGCAAAACTATACATACAATAAATTATTTTAATTAAAATAATCAAGTAAATTCATAATCAGATACCTATTTATAATAGGTAATGAATTTAACTAATTATGTAAATTAAAATTGTAATTTAAGGAAATAAATTGTCTGGTTTGACAAATTTTGGAAATTTATTGATTTATAATTTGGTATTTTTATTTTTCGTAAATTTTATTTAATTTTTTTGGCATTTTTGGTTGGTACCCCCGTTTTTGAAGTTCTATGGAGCTGAATTTCGAAAAAAAATTAATTCCGCTAACCTGAACAGCATCTGATACTGGTCTCGACATGTCATTTATTTTTTTGACAGCGTCATCATGTAGTTTTATGAAATCTTGTCGGTTGGCTTGTGCAACTACTATCTGTAAAAATAAAGCCGAATTTTTTCGTTAGAAATTCAAGAATTCTTCCTTAGTCTTTTTTTTTATGAAATTAATTATTATGTACCAGCGAATTTTTTTTCAGTTTTGTAATTTCAGGGATAAAATAATTTGTAATGTCCTCTATTTATTAATGCCATCAAAATGTTTCAAGATTTTGACCGATGTCAAAAAAAACTTTGTGTTTTAATTACCCCGCGGATATCTTGCGAAATCTTTATAAACTAAAATCAAAACTCTTAAAATTAAATCCTAAAACTCTTCACAGTCTTAAAAAATTAATTAGAACTTCTAAATCTTTTCCTTAATTTTTTATAAATCTTCAAAAATTCCTTCTTGCTTTTAAAAACTCCTAAAATTTCATAACATCTTCAAAATTCTTTAATAATCTTCAAAAAAAAAACATATTGCTGAAATTTTTTTTAACTTTTAACGTCCCTCAAAAACATATAAACATTTTCTCAAAATTTCTTTTAAATCTTTTAAATATTAATTTTGAAAATTGAAAGATTTAGGGCCGATTCCACCAACTGTGATTAAATCTATGATTAACTAATCATGATTATTTTTTAATCAACGGCTTAATCATG
>JAUEJJ010012585.1:0-16204 GCA_032164275.1 Synergus coniferae | reverse complement strand
AAGAAAGCCAGAGACGCACACAACTCGGCAGCCCTCACGACCGCGGTAGAAATTGGAATGCCCGAATCCTGAACACATAGAAATGTTTTTCTTTCCTCATCCACTGCATTTAACATATGTTTGAAACGGATTATTTATAATAAACAATTATTAAAATGTGGTCATTATGTATTGCGAGTGCCGAGTGTTATTATTATGTGATATTTCAGCACTTTTAGTCAACAAAATTGTTTGTGTCGTTGAGCGCCTTATGAGTGTATTTGTTTATATAATTTGTTTATAATAATTAGCCTCAAACTCAAACTAACTATTTATGTTCCTTATGTGCCAACATTGATTCTGATGCCCAATAAGATTAAGTTCTGACAGTTTATATTGGCTATTTAAATTTTCCGATCTACCGCCGATGCTTGGCCCAGAAACGGTACATTATTGAACCAAGTGTCACTTTGACTACGGCGAACCATGTTTTATGAGCATCAGCCAATTTCTGGCCCAGTGACGGCATATTACTGGACCAAGCGTCACTGTTTAGCCAGTTTTGGGCCAACAATGGCATACAAGCCTTGGTTGCTAAGTGCATGCCGGAATTATCATTCCGTGATTGCGCCGTAATGTTGCTGAGATTCAGCAATATTTTGCCGATTTTGGGCCAATGTTGGGCCGTATGTGAATTCGCACTAGGGTAGTTGTTTAACAAAAAATACCCAACGGTCTACTCTGAAATTTTTAGGAAATATTCTCAAAACTGTAACGAATACCTTAATCCTTGAAAAAAATATTTGTAAGAGGTTCATTTTCTATAAATGTCATTTATTTAAAACAATTGCTTATTTTTTTATAAAAAAACAAATAATTTCTTTATATTAATAGCTATATGCAAAGTGTAGGTAATCCTTGACTTTACCAGAAAAAAAAAGAGAATATTTTTCTTTTAAAAATATCAGCGTAATGAAAAGAGAAGTTAAATGTAACATTCTTATAAGGCCACGGCAAGTTTCACCACGAATCGTAATTGGGTATTACTCTTTTGCGAACCACCAATCATAATTGGGTATTATTATTTTGCGAAGAAATATTAAATATCAAAAATCAAATCATTTGCAAAAATGCTCACTATTAAATTGTATAACCTTACATTTGATTAATTTGGGATCTATACTGTAGGGATCTACTATATCATTATTTGTCCATCGAGTTTCCACTCTTATCAACACATGTTTCATGATTGACTCTAGTAGTCATCCCCACCATTGTATCCGACCGACGCCATGCTCTTGTCCACTTAGTGACGACCGGCTTTGGTGAACACATTGCTCGTGTTGTTTGATTATACAATAAAGACTATCAGTGACTTTAATGGTGTCTATTTCATTCGCGGCTTTTGGTTTTAACTATTCTAAATTCTCGATATAGTCAGTGGTCGCAACCGTGAACCCATTGCCTATAACCAGTGACCACTCATATGGACATACAACCTTCGGTCAAAAGTTCCGTGCAGTGACGTTAAAACCTTTTACATTCGGCAATGGCGGACTTGTGAGGCGAGTGGAAGTGGATCCATTCTTACGTGCTCAGACACTTTCGTTTAGAAATACTTAATTACGGATAAGGAGCAACGAAAACCAGCCAAGATTCTCAAGTGCCGCCGATCAACAAAATTTCACATAACAAGCAGAAGCGAAAAAGGGATTTTGGACGAGTCCATTTTATCGCTCACTGATGCCACCACTCAACGACCACGTCGGTCGAAAATTTTCCATCATTCACCAAGTGCCTTCAACATTTCTCAAGGCATAATTTTATTTGCTACACCAATACAAGTAAATTTCAATTTAATTTCTGGACCACGCCAATCTACTTCTTAAAAATCAAAGTTTCGGAGCCACGAGACGGAAAGACACCATCAAGTCCATTCTTCACCTGGGATAATAATCGAAGGACGCCCCAACTTTTCTACGAACGGCATCCAACCGCATCTCCAAAATAGCACTGACACACAAGCAGCCATTTTTAATGTAACCGAATTCAAAATTATCAGCGCAATTTTTCGCAGCAAAATCGTTTCTCTATTTTTGAAAAAGTTAACCTAGGAATTTAAAAAATTTTATACTGCATTTAAACCAAGTTTGGCTACGATAATTCTCATCTCTAACAAATGTCTTCGTACTGAGTCATTATAGTAGCGTCTTCTTCGAGCATAGACTCTGTATTTCGTTTTTTATTTGTAGCGAGCGAGCGTTTGTTGGAAGAGCACACATCTTGGTGAATTACGATCTTTTATAAATACTTCGAGAATTTGCTGACTTATATAAACTTTATAAATATTTACACAATTTAATTTTCGCTTTCTCTTTTCAAAAATTTAATTAACATCCGTAAACTAACAACAATGCATAAAACTAGATCTTCCAAAACTTTAAATTTTAAATCATTCAAATTTAAAATACGTTTTAGGACGAATTACTCCTGTAGTCCTTTTTGTAGATCACAGACTGTTTTCTTCACCATTGCTTGCTACGAGGTCTACCATTCTTGTATCTCCATCAACATCTCAGGAAATTTCCAACAACATCTTAGGAAAACAACATCTGCGATGGTCCGGGAGGTTTTGTAACTTATCAACATTTTTCCAATCATCTTCTGGGTAATAGTAATTTTATTCTTCTGTTTATTTTTCTTCGGTACTTCTGAATTTATCATGTCCGACAAAGACAAAGCACCTGACCTTGCGACACTTGCCGTAAAACCTGATAATCACTATTCACAAATTAAAGAACGTATACTAAACATTTATCAAATCTCAGAGGAAGAGCGACTCAGACTCAGCGAGAAACCATCTCTTATTTTGACTCGACTTAGACTTCTGAACGCGAATAGATGTTCAGAGGATATCATAAAAAGCGTATTTTTAGAGCAGCTGTCACCGCAAATTAGAGCAATTTTAGCAACGTCCGAAACAACTAATCTTAGTGCGTTAGCAACCATGGCTGATAAAATCGCTGAAGCATTGGCACCTTGCAATTTCCAAGCATCCGCAGTCTCCAACACGCAAGCAGCAAGTTGCAGCGCAGTAGCAGGTGATTCCAATAGCATGATCGCGAGTGCCCTCAGGCCCTCTCCACTCAATGGTAAAATTATGAAGAAGGATAGACTGATGGCAACGCCGGCTGTTTGCCGGCAATTGAGGCAACGCTGTATGTGTTGTGTATACGTACTGTACATGGATTGTGTATATATGACCAATTTTAAAAATGAATATAATAGCTAAAAAAGTGTATAAACCAATGGAAGAGAATGTTTAAAAATATATGGAGAATAAGAAGTAATTCTCAATACATTTTTAGTGTTATTTGAAGCACATTAAAAATGTATCAAGACTGTTTTTTATACTTTATGTACTTTTGTAAATTTTCTCCTATTGGTTTATATATTTTTTTGATTCTTATATTCAATTTTAAAATTTTTCACATATTTACAATACATACATAGTTAAAAACAAATCACAACTCGAAAGCATGAAACATGAAACAAACAACAAACAAAGCATGAAACACTGAACAGATTTGTTTGAAAACAAATGTCAACAAACTAGAAATCAAAATTTCTGCCCTGACTGACGACGCGACGACGTTCTGCGCATTTCTATGGTGAGCAGAGTGAGGTACAAGGGGGATGGACCCTCAGCGCCAACAGTCGGCCGGGCATTATACTACGCTGAAAATAATAATCATAATTCTTCCTATTGTCTATTAGTGTAGAGAGGGCCTGAGTGCTCTCGACAAATTCACTAAACAGTTGGAGAACTTGACAAAGAAATTTGACAACCAGGTCAATGGTCAGCGCTCTTATAAACGACCTTTCTCACGCGGTCAAGGACAAACGCGATCACGTACGCCAAACAGCCGCAGCTACTCCAATCGCAATAATAATAACAATAATAACAATAGTGATTCTAACAAATCTAGGTCAAAATCGCAACCTCGTTCGCAACAACAAGGCGAACTTTGCTTTTACCATCATCGATTTCGCACCAGAGCAACGAAATGTACACAACCTTGCTCTTGGGTCGATAAATCTAATGCAAAAAACTAATTAGCCCCATGTGCGTAAACATGGCATGTAATAATCATATTACTTCTAAAGGTCTTCCTGTTTATGATAAAAATAACAAATTAACATTCTTGATAGATACTGGGTTCGATGTTTTTTTTTTACCTGTTGATACCAACTTTCGTAAATTTAAATCTAATACTTTGAATCTGCTTGCTGCTAATGACTCTAAAATTTCAACTTTCGGATCTAAACACTTGAATTTAAACCTTGGATTTAATCGTAGTATCGCGTGGAATTTTAGTTTAGCAGCAGTTCCCTATCCTATAATTGGAGCAGACCTGCTGTCATTCCATAACCTCGTACCTGAGTTACACGAAACGCGACTTGTTGATTCAGAAACCGGCTTGAAATGCCATGGTTCTTTAAAAATGACCTCACTGCACAGTGTGAGTATTCTTCAGGAAGTAAGTCAATTTTCCAAAATCTTATCGCAGTTTCCGGAAATTAGGTCGCCTTCTTCCAACCTAAAGATGGTTAGCTCAGATGTTCAACATCAAACCATCACAAACGGTCAACCCGTTTCTGAGCGCGCGAGATGCCTTTCAGCAGATAAATTAGCAGCTGCTAAGAAAATATGTGAGCAAATGGTTGCTGATAGTAACTGCAGACCATATAGTAGGCCGTGGGCAACACCTATCTACATGATCAAAAAGAAATCCGGCGAATGGTGCGTATGCGGTGATTTCCAAAGTTTAAACAACATAACAATTCTAGATTGGTATCCAGTACCTCACATTTATGATTTTATAGAAAACTTTAATGTTAAAACAATTTTTTCAAAAATAGATTTACATGTGGCATACAATCAAATACCAATAGCTCCTTCCGAAATCCCGAAGACGGCCGTTATTACTCCGTTCGTTTTGTTCGAGTATTCAGTGATCTTCGGAATGACGGGCAAACATTTCAAAGATATATTAACCGCGCATTGGGGGACTTAGATTTTGTTTTCACTTATATCAATGATATTTTCTTAGCATCTTCTTCAGTTGAGGAGCTGAGAGTCATCTACAAAAAGTATTTTCAAGACTCAGGGATTTTGCCCTTCGCATCAACGTTAGTAAATGCCAATTTGGCGTACCAGAGCTCGAGTTCCTCGGTTATAAAATCAACTCACAAGGTTGCGCACCAACGTCGGAAAAAGTTATAGCAATTTCTGAATTTCCAAAACTGAAAACGATCGCTGATCTTCGTCGGTTTTTAAGCATGATTAATTTTTACCGTCGTTGCTTGCCACACACAGCCGATACTCAGGCTTAAGCGAGTCGCAGGTTGGATACGTCCGAGTCGCACGAAAACCGCGCACATTTGAATAGTCCAAAATCGCGCACTTTCGGCCTGAAGCAGCCCCAAGTGCGACTTTCATAATTTCGTTCCGAGGTAAGGGGATAAAAAGCACACAAATTATAAATATATATTATATTTATTATACTTTCTCATATTATATTTCTCATATGCATTTGGAATCCACTTTTGGTTTAAAATTACTTTAGAATCACATAAAATCATTAAAGTAACGTAGAATTATTAGAATCACATTTTTACTCAGTACCAAACCGCACTACCAAGAGATCTTCATTAAATTTCTCTGCATCAATTTAATTTATAATCTCGAAGTCAATGTCTTCAAGAATCCCCTCTTCAGCTGGGTTAGCTGTATCAACCATCATAAGATTAGATTTATCGAGATTCTTTTCAACAACCAGCTCATAATCGAGGGTTGCGGCCTGGAGCTGTTGATCATTTACCACCTGCTGAAAGGGAATGCAAGAAATATTCACTGAACAAAGTGGTTTAGCTGTCAAGGACAGACGTATTATCGCTGGATTTCGTAATTGCAAGAAGTGTAGCTGTGTTATCTAAATTTTTAGCTGTGATATTTAGATATTTAGGCAACACAGCTAGAAATTTAGATAACACAGCTATATTTCTTGCAATTACGAAATCCAGCCATAATACGTCTATCTGGAACAGCTAGGCCACTTTTTTCAGTGTTACAAACTCAAACACACTATTTTCTTACCTTGGGGCCTTCTCCCTTTATTGTGAAGAAGCCGCGAAGCTCATGCCACTGGTCAAAGATGATGTCTGAGTTGAGAGCCCAGACCAACCAGCGAGTCTTTGAAAGAGATTAGTCTGTGAGGAGATTTCCCACAGTGAATAGCGTGTGGACAAAAATGTGGCATGAGACACAGATATCCCCGCAGAACCTTTTACAGCAAGCACTAATATCGCACCTCTTATCTTATAGTATTGCACATACTCATCCCATCGTTTTGCACTATTGAGCCAATTAGCGGTATCATTTATTAGCGCAGAAACTAGATCATGAATGATTTAAATGCGTGCTCGGCGCACTTCTCAATGCTGTGTCACACGCATTTGAAAAGCATCAACTTGGGGATTTTCTTTTTCAAGTGCGTGTAGAACGAGATGTTCAGCTAATACCTTTAAGTATAGAATTGAATGCACTATTGACTTTTTATCACTTGTTGAATTAAACGAATTTTCTTTCAGTCCATTATAAAATACATACCAAAAGGTTTTTCTAGATCATCTGAGGCTAAATGTGAGATTGGTTTTTTGCTTTTGGGGCACCGTGGAAGAGGTGAACATGTTTTGATAGAAGCAAAATATGATATCATCTTGAACACTGTTGATAAGAAACTGAATCCCATAAAATGTCACGTGGCGGGGTGCCATCGTGGTTGGTTCGCACGTGGATGGTACACTGGCGTGGTCCAGAGTTCGCAGTCCCATCGATGACAGGCGTCGAGCCACCTGCGGCTGACGAACTGACGACCGTTGTCGCTCAGTATTTGTTTGGGGTAGCCCCATCGAGGAAAAATTTCTCTCTCCATGAGAGAAATTATTACCGTTACGGTTGAGGACCCGGTAGGGAAGACCTCGTTCCATCTTGTAAAGAGATCAGTGACAACCAAGAAGAACCTCTTTCCCGTTGATAAAATTGGATACGGGCCCATCAAGTCGAGTGCTATGGTGTCCCACGAGTTTATTGGAATCCTGGGTCTCTGAGCGTCCTCCATCGTTGATCTCATGGCGTTGGTGCAGATGCACAGGTGGCAGCTGGCTATATACTTCCAGGCGTCTCGGCGCATTCCGGGCCAATAGAAGCGTGACTGCACGTTGTGTAATGTCTCGTCCATCCCTGGGTGTCCGGCGAGTGAAGAATAATGGTATTCCCATAAGACTTGCTGCACAATTTCGCTGGGTACGCGTAGTAACCAGTCGAGGCGATGCTCCTGTACGTAACGCTCTTCGCAGTCGTTTCTCCGAGGGCGATCCTTCAGTTTGTTCCATCTTTCGACCTCTCTGCCGATCACGGGGTCGTTTTGTTGAGCTTCGCAGACCTTTTCAAATAGTGAGTGGCTTCCCAGGGCGTTGATTCGTGGTGGTGTGTCGTGTCCCCCGTTGTCCTCCCTCTCTGGTAGTGGTGGCAGCATGGTCGATAGTTGAGAAGACGCGAGCCTAGCCTAGGTCCTTCAGGGTCTCGTGAATGATGGGCAGAGATTGCGCTGAATCGATCGTCAGTTCATTGAGCTTCCTGAAGTCGATGCAAAACCGTTTGGACCCATCCTTCTTAGTTTGTATGAGCGGGGGTGAGCTGTATGGGGATGACACAGGTTCTATAATCCCCTAGGCCAACATTTGTGGGACGTCGGTGTCAATCACCTTCTTGTTCGCATCCGAGCAACCTCGCGGAGGTATACGAAACGGTTGGTGCGACTTCAGGTGGGTTTCGTGCTGCACGGAAAAGGCCCTTTGCAGCTTTCCGCCCTGGTCGAAGATGTTCTGGTGACGCTCGATGATTTCCCAGAACTTCGGTGCGTCAGCGGTCGAGAATCCAGGCTCGTTTATCCTTTCTCGTATGGCGGCGGATGTCGTCTCGTTGGTTGGTTGTAGTTGTGGAAGGGCGAACACCCTCTGGCGTTCCGTAGTCAGGCCTATGTAGACACAGTCTGACACGTTGTCCACAATTGCGCCGTGCTGGACCATCCAGTCACGGGCCAAGAGCACCTCGTCGCGTAGGTTGTCGGTTACGTTGAAGCGTCCCGGGTATGACTTTCCGTTGATCACCAGGTTCAGCTCAATCATTCCGCGGAGTGGTAGCGTGATGTTGCGGGCCGCGAGTTCGTCTTCCTGTGTGCCGGGGAGCATGTGCTTTAGCTGCTCCGTCGTTAGCACGTCAGTGCGGATCGCGCTATCAGTGGCGCCGCAGTAGACGAGGGCATTGACCTCTCGTTGACCTATATATGCGCGTAGGTACAGGAGGGATCCTCGCGGAGTTCGTACGGAATTTCATTCCGCGGGTTGGTGCTGGTACTGGGTTCTGGTTGGGGTTGTGAGGGTGCGACGCGCTGCGCACTCCGTTGCCAGTTTCCCGACTGCTGGTTTCCATCTCTCAGTACGGGGTAGTCCCGGTGCAGATGGTACTCCAGGCAGTGGTGGAATTTGGTTGCCTGATTCCGAGGTGGGTGGTTGCATTCCGGTTTGCTGATCACCGGGGCGGGCTTCGCCTTTGTTTCTGGCTGTCTTGGCCTGTCGCTCGCAGCCTCTGCCTCGTCGGCCTTCAGTTGTCTGGCTCGCATCAGTAGGTCGGCGAAAGTCCTCAGGTTGAACGACCGGAGGGTACCCCGCATCGAGGGTTTGAGGAGTTCCACGAGTTCCTCGACGATGGCCTCCTCGTTGCCGGTCGGGGTTGGTGAGGATCGTGTCCACTAGCAAGCACGATCCCTGGGTCGTCTCCTGGTTGATCTGCTCCATGTTGACGGTGTCTGTGTTCTCTGGAACGTGCGTCCTGTCGTGGGTCGGGACTTCCTGGGTCGATGCGGGTGATGCTGGGTTCTCCTGAACCCTGTCGATGGTGTGGTCGACCCTCCTGGGTCAGATTGGAGCTGGTAGGGTTTGTGTTGGGCGCCACCGAATTTTGTCTCACTTCCAGAAGTGGTTCTCCTCGTGGAGATGGTGCGTTCCACGACTGCCTTCTTCTTGGGTGGAGTGCGATGCATGGGTTTCCTTTCTCAGGGTTGTTGTGCGGTTAGTAGCGATACCAATCGCTATTTAAAGCCTCACGCTTCGGGCGCCAATTGTTACGATCCCTTTTGGGTTGAGAGGGCTGGAGTAAGTAGGGAGGTAACGTGAGAGAGAGAGAGAGAGGGAGAGAGAGAGACGTAGTTGAGGTATCTCCCGTACGTCAGGGTAAGTGCGGGTAAAAAGAAAGATGGCAGATTCTCGGAAAAGGGAAAGGACGACTGAACCCAGGCTTAGTCCAGTAGGTAGAAAGAGAGGTTAGGACAGTTAGGGGATTCCGGGAGGGGTGTTTGCATCCCATCTAGGAACTGTGGTATAATCCAGCGTCGTTCGTCTCGGGTTTTCTGGATCGGTGGTGGCTTGTCGACGCTCTTGGGTACGGCCAGTCGCTCCCCTTCCTTCCATTGGAATAAGCTGCGTCGGTCCCGGGAGTGCCAGGCGTTCGTGCTTCGGCGAAGTCCCATGAGGTAGCGCTGGTGCTCCTGAGATGAAGGAGGCAGTGGCCTGGTGGTAGTCGGCGTGCAAGGGGCTTCAGGGAACAAGGCGGCTCGAGGCGAAAAGCAACCTCTTTTTCCCAATTATTCGCCCCCAAGCGTAGCCGTCGTGTAGTCGTCCTTCCTGGTGGATGGAGCGTTCGGACTTTCCGGGCGGGATGTCACTTTTTTTTCCTCCCAAGCTCGTCGGTGCCGTTACCGCTGCTTAGAATTCTTGGCCATCCAGGGTTTAACTTGAAGACCGATTCTAGAGCCGACCTAGACGTCTCTTCGTTCGAAGCCGTGTGGGCCGGGTTTGGGGTCCCCTCCAGCCCAGGAGGTCCTAGCAAGAGGCCTTAAGTCACTGGGGTTTCCTTACCGCCTTGGCCCAGCCAGGCTAGACGAAGGGTCCAGGGCCGGACAACAATCAATGCTTGTTTTTTTTTCTACGTACTTTTTTTGTCTAGCTCTGAAAAGAGCTGTTGGGTTTAAAACATGTTTGAAGAACAAAGAAAGGTGTATGTATGTAGTTCTGAAAAGAACTGTTGTTTGTAAATAGAAAGGATAAAGTCGTGATTCGAAGGAGTTTCTTTATTTTTATTGCCGTCAGTTTCCTCGCCGAAAATGAGTGAAGCCTCGGCGACTAATGGACGAAGGCGACTCTGGGCTCTGAGGGCCCAGTGGAGTAGGCGTGTAGCCAGGCAAGGGTAGGCACTTGCTGGGATAAGCAGGTTGAGTAGACCGCAGGTAGATCCTTCGGGTGGTTGAGGAGCCGATGTAGATCGGGTCGAGTCCCGAGATCGAGTGCCTTGAAGCCAGAAAAGTACCTCCTTTTATGCCTGTGGCTGTAGAATGGGTCGCAGGACGCTGATTGGTCGCATTTCATCCCCGGAAATTTCTACGGGCCAATCAGCGTCAGAGCCTCTCTGCCCTCAATGCCAGTCGGATGCATCAATCCGTGCTCCTCTCATTTTCAGCATTACAGAAGTTTATTAATGATATTTAATTTAATTCTACTTTTGCATACAGTCCTTAATATAACCTAAGATTATCCGTGCGACGATTCTATTTGTTATAATATTTTAACCTATTTTTAACTTAATAACTCTCTACAGGCTACAGACTAGTATAATCTTATTAAAAATCTTTTTCGGCCTAATTAAGACCTAATATTTTATTATTAAAACTATTAGAAATCAGGTAAAACAAACAGGTACATATCCTACAGCATAGCTAGGGTCACGCTTATTTGTCGTGGAAATTTTCTTCCGAACGTTCTAGATCGTTGTGGATTTGCCTGTGGGGATTATCCCGCCGGGCGAACAATAGGGACCCCACAGTTGTCGGTAAGATTTTTCCAGAGACCTAAACGCGTTTTTAATGAGGTCCAAAGACCTAATTGCGTTTTAATGAGGTCCAGAGACCTAAACGCGTTTTTAATGAGGTCCAGAGACCTAAACGCGTGACCTAAAATCAGTGTATAGTGACATTGTTATAAACTGTTAAATAATACAATGCGAAAATGCATAATAAAATTAAAAATTTTATTAATTGATAACGAATTTTAGACTGCATCAGCAAGGGTGGAATTTCATGCAGGCGCAAAATGCAAAGGGAAAAACGAACAGCTAATGACAGAACACCTTTGAGAAGACAAAAATTTAAAGGTGTTCTGTAATTGGCTGTTCATTTTACACTTTGCATTTTGCGTCCGCATAGGACGCCAGCCGCCAACCTTATTCAGTACGTTACATTTTGAAAAAGTGGAATGTTTCAGTCCATTTCGAATTATATTACTCCGCAGTTTCCTAAAGACGCCGGTCGGCCGGCGTTCACACACACACACACACACACACTCTCTCTCTCTCTCTCTCTCTCTCTCTTAATCTGAATCAGTGAAAACTCACTGACTCCCAGTGAATAGTCACTGATTGAAATAGCTATAAGTATACCACTGAGAATCAGCGAGTATTCACTGTTTCAATCAGTGAAAATTTATAATTCACTGATTGAATCAGTGAAAGGCGAACTGATCCAAACATTCGTAGTTTGGTGAATATTCCCAATTACGATAGTTTCGTTGGAAAAGATTGCGGCGTAATTTATCATCTGTTAATATCAGATTGAGATTATTTAAAATAAAAAGTAATCAATAAGGAAGACAAACATAAACAAAATAGAAAAAGAAGAAAAAGAGAAATGTTAGTAAGTTGAGGTTACGTTTGCTCATATGACACAGGTGCCTAAATGCCAGAAAATATTAGAATTAAGTTACTTACCTTATTTTAAAATTTAGAATGAACTCGAGCCAAATCATTTGATTACTTATTTATAGATCTCCTCAAAACCATAAATTAAATAACTTGTGCACTGAAATTGGACACGATGCTGCTGCGCGACTCTGGCACTTTTTCTGAAGATGTGCACGCCGCCGCGTTTTTATCATCGCATGAGAGTGAACTTTGCTGAACTTCAGCGAATTTCACTGATTTTCCAGCGAAAACTCTTTTCACCAATGGAAGCAGTGGAATTTCTACTGATTCAGATTTAGAGAGAAGACACTAGAAGTTGCTGAGCATGAGCGTCCACAAGCTCATGAATATTTATTGCACAGATTCTTCAAAACAAAGAAGCAAGAATTTGCATATGTCTGTGATGTCAAAAATTTAGATATCGCAGAATTTGATAAATATACGCTTTATAAGGTGAAAGGTGCTGACGGGAAGTATTATCGATCTCAAATTCTCGAATTTGGAAGTAAGGCTGATAACTTTCAAGGTTCAATGTTAAATAACACGCGTGGACACACACACATATCTGCTGATTATTCATTCACAGACAATATGTACTACGAATTTGCATCCGTATATGTTTGTAAATTTATAATTATTCAGGTTTAAAAAGATGCAAAATTTAAATATTTAGCTTTGTAATTCATGACATTAAACAGTGGGAGAGGCGTTGCAATTATAACGTCTATCGAAGGTTCGATTTTGAGAAAATTTAATAATATTTCATTTTTTATTAGGGTAAGAGAAAAATAATAATTATTTGATAATCAAGAACGTGTGAGTGGAAATAAATTACAGGTATTTGTTTGGATTACAAGTTATTTCCGCAATAATTGTAAAATAATTAAGATAAATTCTTAATCTCTCAAAATTATTTTAAATCAAATAAAGTCTCTTTCAAATCATTTAAAATCCCATGCAGTAAGTAAACATTTTTGCAATTAACTAAAAAATTATGGAACTCTTTTTGATCCTAAAATCTCTTAAAAGTCTTTAAGATGTTTTTATATCTTTTGAAAATCTCGGCATACAAATCATACAAATTTTTCACATTTGTTCTAAATCACCAGAAATTGTGTACAATCTCTTATCCTTTAAAGCGATATTGAATACGTGGAATATCCTGAAAATCATTGGAAGTTTTGTAAATTTCCTGGAAATTCTTTTAAAGCATTTCAAATTATTTCAAATTTTTTAAATCCATTGAAGTTAATCAAAATCATTTAGAATGGTTGAGTCTTATGAAATCTCTTCAAAATTATGAAACTCTTTTACATTATTCTAAAATCCTCTATAATTCTTAAACTGTCTTTCTTCAAATGGTCTTCAAATATTTTCTTTAACATAGGTCAATTTGTAATAAATAAATTCTAATAAAAAGCAATGAAAACTTTAAAAAGATTATTTCTAATAGATTTCAAATAATTTTAACTCAAAATAGCCGTTTTCAATTTTTAAAAATGTATTTTCATCCTCTCGCAACATTTATGCTTATATGCTGAATTCAAAACTGTTTTACATTAAATTGAAAAGTGATTAAAGAGGAAATTTATAATTTTTTAAAACCTCTTTTTTCCGCTTTATGAGACTAGAAATGTAAAATTGCAGCATATACGCCTGATTTAGCCGTTTGTTTAATATATAACGAAATATGAATATAAATAAAAAAAACTTCTTCTAACTGATTTATTTATGGCAGGAAGTATTTCCGATCTTCAAGAAAAAGTTAAAATCCATGAGAGTGGTATTAAGAGTCGTTACAAGTAGGTTATTTAAACAGTCTACTGCAAGTTCAACGGACAGCGAAGAAGAGGAAAAAATTATGACGATGCAAAGAAGGTACTGCTGCTTAAAAGCTTCGAAAAACAAAATGTGGGAATATTTTGGGCTATAATTAAAACATAAAATTTTTTCAGCAAAAGAATTTAGCATCCCAGAAAGCAAAAAGAAATGTTGATAAGCAAAATTTAGAAAAAAAGATGGCATTATATGTACCTCTACGACTTCTGGGTAACGTATTCCCAACTAAAGAAGTTGACAGTCTAAAAAGTCTCCCGAAGAATTTTGAAAAAGACTTAACTAAGGAAGTGCAATGCCAGCAAAGTCGACCGGAAAATGATGCAACAGACTTTACTATGGAAGTTCATTGTCAAAAAGTTCTGATGCCAATATGGGAGAATTTCAGAAGTACAGAAGTTGATGTGGGAGTTAGAAAGTGCACGCAAGGAACTGGAGGAAGTAAAGTAAAGTTTTTATTTTAAATTATTCTCAACGTAACATTATATTATTTATTCTTTTCTACAGATTCCGATGTAGAATATGAAAACTCTTCAAATCTTTCGGAACCAACGGAGAATGTAAAACAAAAAATGTGTAATAATAAAACCCACCGACGAAAAATTCGAGAAATCATTGATTCCTCTGATGAAGATGGTATGTAAGATATACAATTATTTTAAAACAAATGATATGATCTTGTGAGACACAACTTGATCTCTTTCAGATGAAATCGCTCCAGCCAAATCTTTAGATGTTCCTTCCTTGAAAAGATACGAAGTATTTACAAAAAGTTCTTACAAAAAAGGGTCAGACCGTGCGTATTTTCATTGACATAGCCTATAAGTTTCTTAATTTTAAGACTGATGGAACCAAGTTCTTTCCTCATAATTTACTCTCTTCATTTTACTCAACAAATACTAGAATTAATCATTTGATTAATTATGAATTTTAAGGTTACAGCTTTGTTGCATCAGCCTTAATTACACAGGCCGATGAATTTTAAGGCCAGAGACAAGACCTAACATTTCCGAAGGATTTTGATGCATTGAATCCGAATCCAAGCTCAAAATTGCTCCTATACGTCAAGTTATCAAGATATCCTAACCTAAAAGTGCAAAAAACGCATTTTTTTAGCTGTTTTTGAGGTTATGTAACCGGACAAGAAAAATGTCTACCACAAAAGCTAATATGGAATTTGAAAGTACTAATCTTCCCCTTTCAAACCTACTTGGATTCATTAGGATATCTTTATTTTTCACCAAAATATTGTAATTTAAAATTTGTTATTTTATCGTTTTAACCCTTTGATGCACTAATTTTTCTGTTCAGTGAATTTACTTGAAAATTTTTACCCAAAAAACCCACGAATAGAGACTTTCATGCTCGTATATCTCTTTTTACAAAATTTTGGAACCGCCATCTTGAATTTACCATCTTGAATTGAAAATTTCTAAATTCTGACTTGAGATTCGTAATCAACGACTCCAAAAACCGCAGGGTAAGAATTTTCAAGTAGGTAAATTCACTGAACAGAAAAATTCGTGCATCAAAGGGTTAAAACGATAAAATAATAAATTTTAAATTACAATATTTTGGTGAAAAATAAAGATATCCCAAGTAGGTTTGAAAGGGGAAGATTAGTACTTTCAAATTCCATATTAGCTTTTGTGGTAGACATTTTTCGTGTCCGGTTACATAACCTCAAAAACAGCTAAAACACGCGTTTTTTGCACATTTAAGTTAGGATATCTTGAAAACCTGACGTCTACTTTCTGACTTTTGACTTTTGTTAAATCTGTGTTACCTCTGTAATAACTTATTGTAAATTATGTCCTTTAAATTTACTATTTTCATAGTTATTTAATTTTTTTTTCTAAATATGCAATACAATTTTATACAACATTTATTCTTTCAACAGGTGAAACGAATCCATTTGGGAAATGGATGCTTCATAAAACTGGACATATGGAAAGATCTTCTGGAAATAGTATATTATGAAACAAGTGCGGAAAGTTGGTGATTCTTACGAGTTTGACGTTCGCTGCCCGAGCGAAGTGAGGGTGGCAAACGTCAAACGAGTAGAAATCACCAACCCGCACGTGTATCATATACTATTTGTTGCAACACTGTGAGGGAAGTTCACGATAAGAAAAATTTTGTTAGGTAACAAGATTGTGTGGTGGGTGGAGGGGTCGAGCCCCCCGACAGAAAAAATAACCAAATCAAAAAGATTTACCTTCAAAAATGTGTTTTTTCTGATCACGAAGTTGTGTCAGGTTGTGTACCAAGCGAACTAACCTAAATCTCTCACTTCTCAGCTGACGAAATGAAGGTAGTTGTTAATCGTTCCGTCCTGTGACTCCGGTGACTCCTGTTATGTCGTGCGACTCCTCTGAAGTCAACGCCGAAATAATGAAACGTCATAATACGCGCGAAAGTTTAAATCGATGAAAAATAATGTATAATGGAACTATAAAGTTCTATTAATTCAAA
>JAUEJJ010012463.1:0-16296 GCA_032164275.1 Synergus coniferae | reverse complement strand
AAATTCATTAAATTTACTATATTTAATCAGGCACTGTCGCAAATAGAGGCACTGTCGCAAATAGGTACACTTACCTTAGTGTATTTTAGTTATTTACTGGAGCGCGTTTTCATATCCTGAAAACAGAGAACTCGGTTTTCAAATATCCTGAAGAAATTTAATCACTCTCGAGACGTTTTTCGTCTTTTTGCTTTTACCTCCAGTCACATAAAAACTTCAGATTACTCCGAGAGACAAAATTCGCTGGAGCAGCAGAAACCATATATTCAAATTCTGAGGGAGAATTTATGCTGATTCATTAGTAGAGAAAATTTACGAATCTCGTGAACAAAATTTTTTCCAGACAACACTAAATACACGAAAAATCCTTCCGCTATTATGTTGAAAGGTTCAGGAAGCAAACTAAGAAGAACATTAATTAAATAAAATGCATATTTCATTAAATAAAAAAGTAAGCATTCGAAAAAATATGACAACAGATATAAAATGCCGAAATAAATTAATGTCAGGAAAACATTTGCATCGAGTAAAAGTTTCCCAGTGAGTTTCAAGCGAAACATATAGTAATTTAAACATTTTTGATATTTAAAAACAAAGCAACAAACTCCGAAAGGGGCTAAACTTACCTGATTTAATGAAACTGTTGATCAGAAAGTTTGAGTATGGGTTCCGCTATGAGTGGAAGGTTGGTCGTTGAATAGTAGAAGTTCGTTGGAAAATTAATAAGGAGCGCTGCGAAGAACAAACTTCACTTTCATGCAAATCACAGGAAATAATTAAGTTTTTCGAAACTCTAAAAAAGTGAATGGATGTAAAATTAAGATGACTCGAGTTCGATTAAAAACAAAATAAAGGTTTTTCATTTAATAGACAACAATCCTTACTCTGAGCTCAATAAAAATCAATAAAGAAAATATCGTAACAAAAATTTAATAAATTAAAAGTCTGTGATATGTGAAGAATGAAGTATAAATAAAAAATGAATGTAAAAAGTGTTGTTAATAAGTCTAACTTGTTGATACTCTCCAAGATTGAAATGATCTGTGATAAGTTCATGTAAAACATGTTTCTTAAACTGCAAAGCTACAAAAAAGTTTCGTGGACAATTATTATTCAGTTCCAGGATATGGATTTTTATGTAGGTACTTTTAATCATGAAGAAGCTGCTGAGAAAATAAAAATCGGAATGGCAAGTGTCGCAGTTTTTCAATAAGGAATGGCCGCGGTAGCGGGCTTATACGGATTTTCTGAAGATCGACACTTCAAGTTTCAGGATCATCGATTGCATGCGTAAGTTTATTTACTCGTTATTGAAACACCACAACGATGTGTAATTGTGTATTATATATTAAATGTTATTAAATGTTATATTATATGTTAACGGCCACAAATTAAACAAACTCGTACGTTTCCTGACCATTTGTTATTTACGATCTACAATCAAAAAGATTACTCATTCAAAATAATAACGAGACTTTTTCTAATTCTAAAAAGATCTAAAAATATTTCATAATATGTACACCCAGAAAAAAGTTCTGTTAAATCAATTACAGAAACTTCCTTTAAATTAAAGAAATTTTAGTATTGATATACAGTCAAAGAAGCATTTATTTGATTTCAAGAAATATTTCGTTAATTTAAATAAAAAATTTTTTTAAATTAAAGAAATATCAGGAAATATATTTTGTTGGACCCAAAAAATGATTTTGTTTATAGTAGGTATATAAAATATGTATAATGTACTGTTTTACCTAATTTTTAAATTATTTTTAGATTATTTGTACTTAAATTATATTTATGTATTATATATTTAATTTATATATATTATATTATATTTATGTATATTTATGTAATTACTGACTCTAAAGAAATTACTTATTTCATTTAACCTAGTAACTTTTTTAAATCAACAGAATTTTATTTTAAACAAAAAAAACCATTTAAACAAATAATTTCTTTAAATAAAAGAATCTACGTGACGTCATTTATTAAAATTAAATAAATTTTTTTTTAATATAAGAATATTTCTGTTTGTATGATGATTTAATGAAACATAGTCAAAAAAATGTGTTTCTTAATTTAATAAGAACTTTTTTCTGGGTGTAGTCCACTGTAAACAGGGTGGTTCTACTATATACTATTGAGATATTTGAAACATTCTTAGACAAGATTATCAGGAATGCCCACCGGGTTCGTTTTGAGAAATCAAGGAAAATTGAAACCCAAAATGCCGTTTTTGAGTTATAGCCAAAAAATGATCTTTTTTTTTAATTTTGCATTTTTCAAACCTTACAAAACTAAGAGAAACGTGTAATTGCGTCGAAATATCATAGATTTGGGTAATTTGAGCGAAGAATGTCGAACAGCATTGCGGAAATTGGCAACGTTTTTATAAAAAATGAGAAAAAAATTTGTTTGACCTTTAATAAAAGCCACAATTTTTGTGATATTTTAACGGCTCTTGGATCAGATTATCAGAAATGCCCACCGAGTTTTGAAAAATCAAGGAAAATTGAAAATAAAAAACCGTTTTTGAGTTATAGTCAGAAAACAATTTTTTTTTAATTTTACATTTCTCAAACCTTTTGAAGATAAGAAAATCATATAATTTCTTCGCAATATCATATATTTGGGTAATTTGAGCGAAAAATTTCAAAAAGTTTTGAGAGAGTTGGCAATGTTTTGGAAAAATGAGAAAAAACTTTTTTTTGACCTTTAATAGAAGCCAGAATTTTTTTGATATTTGCGTGGCTCTTATACCAGTTTATAAAGAAAGACCGCCTGGTTCTAAAAAATCAAGGAAAATTGAAATCCAAAATGCCGCATTTTTGAATTATGACCAAAAAACTATTTTATTGAAATTTTGCATTTTTCAATTTTGATTTAGGTAATTTGAACGAAGAATCTCGAACAGTATTGCAGAAATTGACAACGTTTTGATGAAATAAGAGAAAAATATTTTTTGATCATTAAAGTTATTTTTAAAAAATATATAACCAGAAAATGTTGTTTAATATTAATTTTCGTAAAAAGTTGTTTAAAGTTCAAAGAAATATATCCGTGTATGTCAAAAGTGTATTAGTCAATTTTCCAATGTATAAATATAGCCATATTTTATATTTTCATAAAAAATTAAGTGTAAAAAATTTTGAGAATATATTCCGTATTTTTACCCAATGTTGGTTTTGAAGTGGAAAATTTCATTATCATCAATATCTCAGTTTTATTGTAATACATTATTTTAAGGTGGGAATACCAATTTAAGATCGATATAAATGAGATATTTCTACTATATGTCGTTGCCCCATAAATGTCTAATTATATTAAAATATTTTTATTGAAAATAGAAATCCCGACCAGGGCCTCGTCAGAACCCCATTTTAAATAGGGCCAAATGGAGCAATTTCTGCACGGATGCACATCACGTACTGAAAATGCCAAGCAATTAAGGGAAGACTTCATTGTCAAGTTTATGAGTTTCCGGTTGAAGTATTTTACATGACTGTTGAACGTAAATGCACTGAAAGTAATTTCATGTTCATTGATTTCGACATAAAATTATGTATTCCGCTATTTATGTATCGTACATCTTTTTGAAGCGCGAGAGCTGATACATATAATTGGATACAATAAAATCTTACTAATTCAATTTGTTCGTTTCAATAATGAAATTCAATAATAATTTACAATTTATGCAAACTGATTAATTATAATTATTGTCGCAAAAGTAATTTTCATTCTGAAAACTATATGAAAAGTTTATAGTTTTACATACTTTGTATGTAATGATTTGGCGCTATAATAATATAAATAATTCTTTAAAAACAGAGAAATTTGTAATTTCATAAAAAGATTATTCATAAGAGTTGTCAATTTTCATACAGAAAAAAAAGGTCTAGTTTATGTTACAGGCTTAATTTAAATTACTTTAATTTAAGTCCCTCTTTAGTCTTAACTTAAGCGCTATGTCTAAAAGGGGACTTTGACTTAAAAGTCAAATAACTTTCGTCAAATTCCATGAAATCTCATGAAATTCCTTAATATTTTATATACGTATATGATCCGAATAAACTAAATTAAATCCTTTGAAATTCTATAAAAGGATTTGGAATATCCTGACATCTCTTAATATCTCTAAAATCTCAATAAATCTCGTAAATATTGTAAAAACTTTTGAAATTCTTTATCGTTAAATATCGTTAAATCCCTTAAAATCTCATGAAATTCTTTAGAATTCCATAAAATTTCAGAAACTGTCGTACCTAAACCACCACAATAGTTTCTTAAAATACTTAAAATTTTCGGAAATTTTTCAAAATTTAATATTACCTATCAAATATATCAAAAGAAAAATATTTATGTGAAGGGCTTAAAATTGCTGAATTTCAAATTGCAATCATTTAACTTAGTATCTTCTTTGTATTTTATTAGTGATATCAAATAATAGTTTTATGGTTTTTTTTTAATGATTTCACCATAAAAATTGATTAGTTGCCAATTTTCACTATCATTTTCGTAATCAGTGTACCAAAATACCACATAGAAACCTATGTATGCGCATCAGTTTGAAGGAAATCGGGCTTGGACCATTTTCGGAAGTGCACCCCAAATAATTTTAAGGAATATCAAGTGATTTTATAGATTTAATGAGTGCAAAAAATTCAAAGCATTCTGTAATTTTCTTTATAAATTTGAATTAGTAATTGAATCACTGGATTTCTATTAAACTTAAATTATCATATTAAAATGAAGGTGTCCATTCGTGACGAAAAGACTCTGCTATTTGTACCGAAATAATTCACTATGCAATTTGAATAATCGCATTATAAAGAGATGGTGAGGAGAAACACTATATACAACGATAGATTTTAGGGTAGCTCTTCTCTAGGAAATATATCTATATACGCTGTTCGAGCGCCTTAATAATGCCTATCTACTTTGGCAAAGGAGAGGTCTTTATGGTACTAATAAACGATCCATAAGTTGTCAAACAGATAAGGAATTGCACAAAACTTGGTGCCAACTTGATTCTAAATGGCTAGTCTTTCCTATTTGAGACGCACTGAGTCACAGATAAGTTGCTCGTTTTACAAGTTAACATCAATTTAATCTTGTCCTATTTTTACACTTGTGTGAAGTAGAAAAAGCTTAATTTATGGTCTTTCGCTATAACTCAGCAGAACAGTTCTTCCAACTGAAATGCTTCATCATATTTATTTTGAAGTTTTACATTATTTATTAATCTTTAGAATGTAATTTATTACATTATTAATAATAATTAGTTAGCAATATTAGACAATTTTTCAGGACTTTCTAAGTAGTAATCTTAAAGAATTTGAGAGATTTTAGAGATATTTCGAAATTTCATGCCATATATGCCAAGGAACTTTATGAAATTTGAAACTCAACGATACATCATCCTTTATGGTATCCTAAAAAGTATATAGTAAAAAACATACACTACCGCCAAAAATTGTCAGTAAACCTGTTTTTTAGCAGTTGCTTAAAGTTCTCTAATTTTTATAATACTTAGAATAGAAAAATTTGTCTCCAAAACAGTACGAAAGCTAATCAAATTCTGCGGCTAATAAGCTAAAGTGAAAGTTAAAATCTGTATTTTATAAAAAGATATTGCCAAAAAACCTCAAATTTCAATATTTTCAAAAATGTTAATAACTCCGAAAATATTTATTATTTTAAAAAGCCCTTGGTCTCATTTTAAAGATAAATTTTCATATTTAGTTTTTGTGTATACGCTATTCAGATATTTTTGAAATTATTTTCCTAGCTTCTACCATAGCAGGCTCAAACTTGTAGGAAAGATCTTGTAAATTTTAAAATGAAGATTGTCCTGCATACATGGATAAAAAAATAAGAAATGAATATTTCAACATATTTTACTACATTTGATTAAAATATGCTACATTTTGATTTTTTTTATTTCTTGTAAATAACTTTGGATATTTCAAATTTTACGATTTTTCTATGCAAGTTTGAGCCAATGGCAGAAGCTAGGAAAATAATTTTAAAAATATTTGAACAGCGTACACAAAAAGTATGTAAATTTATCCTTAAAGTGAGACAAAGGACTTTTTAAAATAATAAATATTTCCGGAGTTATTAACATTTTTGAAAATATTGAAATTGGAGGTTTTTCGGCAATATCTTTTTATAGAATACAGATTTTAACTTTACGTTTAGCTTATTAGCGCAAACTTTTATTAGCTTTCGTACTGTTTTGGAGAAAAATTTTTCAATTAAATATTATAAAAATTAGAGAACTTTAAGCAACTGCTAAAAACTGGTGTACTGACAATTTCTGACGGTAGTGTGTTGTCTCAAGGATATAGTTCAAAAATCGAAAGAAATGTTAAATTAATTATGTAAGAATTAAAGTTGGACCTGATTAGTTCCCCATTAGTTCATAAATTAGGGCGCTATCTATCAAGTCTCAATTTTAAATAAGACAACCCTGTGGGGGCCCTAATAGACTGAGTATAGAACTTTAAGAGAATAGTATCCCTAATGGCACCTGAAAAGCATGCACGCTACTTGCAGTGGGATCAATTGGGGAAATTTATATCCAGGATATAATCTAGAGTTTCTAACCTTATGTAGAATTCAATACAGAATTCAATACAGAGGATTTTTTACGCATTCACGCTGGACTTTATATCGACGATGATAGGTTTGGTTTCCTCTCACTTTGCATGTCCATTATTATATGTCCATTATTGACTCCTTGGGATTTCTGCCTCGCAATCTCCTATATAGTTGAATTGATTATAATTATATAACGCCACCATTCCACGTACAACCAATACTGAATACATTTGCATGATTGTGTGCTGGGATTGCTTGATCAGTGGTCACATTATTGGTTCGTGTCAGGTATCAGGAATGAAGGTCAATTGTTAGATGAATCTGTAACTTCTCATACAGATTCGGGTTTGCGTCCTATAAGTCACGGTATGTTAGGTAAACTAGGCGGATCAATATCAAGTAATTTTGCAAAGTAAAGAAGTGATTGCATTTAACAATATGAGACATTCTTTTTTAAATCGAACGCCTATTTTAACTTCAGAATTTAGATTCATCTGAAAATACTTCCACGCCTTCTATTTAAGAAATATACTGACACACTGGTAAATATAACAGAATGTTGCACTTTTTTTGACGACCGACAATAAGGGTCCTTTTCTTTTTTTTCTTTTGAAACTGAATATATACCCACTTCCGGTTGCATTTGAGACATGTGTATAAGGGCCCCTTTCATATGGATGCTCTCAATGTTAAAAGAAAGATAATTATACCGCCAAACATCCGAGATGTTAAGCTGAAAAATTTAGATAATTAATGTTACTCGTAAACGTCCATTTTTCTCCATTCCCTTGTATCTTTTGTATTTAGATTATTGTATTACCTTTTTTGATGATATATACTTTTGTTTTCATTATTTTAGTTTTAAACAAAAAGGAGAACTCATTTACTTAAAGTTCTATCGACCTTAAGGATCACATTCTCATCAGGACACTCGCGCTTCGCGCTCGATTTTTGAAGTAAACCTCGCGCGATTTGTTCGTATAACGCTTCGTGCTCTGGAATATTTGATCGTCAAGCTTTGATTATTTATATTAATTTTGTAATATTTTCTCATATGTCACGTTTTTTGGCGGCTAAATTTTATTTTTTATTTTTTAAAAACAGTTTTCACGATTAAAACGAAAAATACTTAATTTATCGAAAAATGTTTAAAGGAAGATTTGTAGATCTTTCAAAGACCATTAATTATGCTGCTTATCATTTTTTCTCTATCTCGCGTTATTTGGCTCAAAATTTGAATTTTTGTTTTTTCAAAAAGATTCAAAAATTTTTTATGCCATTCGTGTAGAGCATTCAAAAACAAACATTTCTCATCTCTTGAATTTTTTTCATATCGTGCGTTGTTTGACCTCAAACTGTCATTTTTTTTCGTTTTTTGAATTTTCGAAATGTCATAAGTCTGATAATTATTTTTTTTTTATCGAAAAAAGTCAAAAGGATAAACTGTTCTACTTTTTGAATACTACGAACGTCCATACATAGAATTTGTAAATTAAAAAAAAAGTGGTTTAAAAAATTTTCAAAATGCTCTAACTTTTTGAATTTTTATAAAGGATGGCTTGGCTAACGAATTTGACCTTCATTTTAGGACACTACTATCCAATTGGTCAATTCTTTCGAAAGTTATCGTGCACACAAACTAAACATCTACAGACAGACAGAAACATTCTTAAAAACATGTTTTTTGTGTTCAGGGGGTCTCAAAACGTGGACATTTGACAAAAATAGGGGGGGGGGTCAAATTTTACACAAATACAATACATTCTCTCTGGTGAGAATGTACCATAGAAAGTGTTTTTTTACATTCTCATCAGAGAGAATGTATTAGATTTGTGTAAAAGTTGACCACCCCCCTCCGTTTTTGTCAAATGTCTACGTTTTGAGACCCCCTGAACCCAAAAAACGTATTTTTAAGAATGTGTCTGTGTATCCGTAGATTTTTAGTTTGTCGTGTGCACGATAACTTTCGAAAGAATTGACCAATTGCATTGGCCCTTGGCATACTCTTTCAGTATCCTCAGATGAAGGTCAAGTTCGTTAGCCATCAATTTTGGATAAAAATTCAAAAAGTTGGAACATTTTGAAAATTTTTGCAACCACTTTTTTGTTTAATTTACGAATTCTATGTATGGATCTTCGTAGTACTCAAAAAGTAGAACAATTTATTCTTACAACTTTTATCGATAAAAAAAATAATTGTCAGATTTATGACATTTCGAAAATTCAAAAAACGAAAAAAAAATGAAAATTTGAGGCCAAACAACGTACGATATGAAAAAAAGTCAAGAGATGAAAAATGTTTCTTTTTGAACGCTCTGCACGAATGGCGTAAAAATTTTTTAAATTTTTTTGAAAAAACGAAAATTCAAATTTTGAGCCAAATAACGCGAGATACAGAAAAAATGAAAAGGGGCGTAATTAGTGGCCTCTAAAACATCTACAAATCTTCCTTTGACCATTTTTTGATAAAGTAAGTATCTTTCGTATTAATTAATCGTGAAAACTTCTTCTTAAAAAATTAAAAATTAAATTTTCCTACCAAAAAACGTGAGATATGAGAAAATATTGCAAAATGAATATAAATAATCGAAGCTTGACGATCAAATATTCCAGAGCACGAAGCGCTACGAGTAAATCGCTCGAGGTTTATGTCAAATATGTCCTAATGAGAATACTATATGTATAAATGAGTTCTCTTATAATTTAAAACAAAAATAATTAAAATAATTGCATCCCGAAGGGCGCAAGCGTCCCTATTTGCACGGGTAAAGGTGCTATTTTAAAAAATGTATCATTCGCGTAAGTTTAGAAATCATTTATTTAATTACGAGTACAGTTAATATGTGGTTATATTTAGTGTTGGAAAGATGAATCAGAGTACAAGTGCAACGGAGATGGTACTCTCTAATCAAGGATCGGTTTAGACTCATTCTGGTCACAGTCGAAGGACTGGACCTTAGCATTAGCTCTTCATCTACAATGTTGCCAGAAATACAAAATTACGGTGTTTTCCAAATTTGGAAACGACTGACAACCCTGGGTAGTATCGGCAGATTCAATGAAGGCCATTGCGCGGAGCTACTAGTTTATTGCGGTATAGTAGGACAGGAAAACTATCGGTACGTGCTCGCAGACTATGAGTACCTAGCTTAGGATTATAAAAAAGGAGAAGGACCTTAAATATGAGCAAGCCTGAGAAAGTTCGGTTTGAAGTACATACTTAAACCCTAAAATACTTAAAGTAAATGACGGTACAACTCAATGCGACTTTGGAAGGTTCTCAGGAAATATGATGTACAAAAAATCTTAGGAATGCGAGTTAAAGATACGCATCTTTCATTCTAACATTTCTCTACTCAAACAGAGTGATCGAAACATACTAAGTCTATTGCTCGAAAATGTGCGTACCGTAAATAACTATAAACACAAAAATTTATAGAAAGCTGCAAGAAAAAGGTTTCCGAGCAGATGTGCAATAGCGAGCTAGAGACAAGCAGGCTAAAGGATTCAAGTTTCCCTTTGAAAGTAATAAAGTGTGATTCACTCTGTCAAACAGTCCCGAAGGGCGGAAGCGTCCCGAAGAGCGCAAGAGTCGCGAAGCGCACAAGCGTCCCGAAGGGCGCAAGTGCGCGAAGCGATACAAGCGGCCCGAAGGGCGCAAGTGCGCGAAGCGCACAACACGGAACGCGAAGCGCGACGTGTTATGAGATTTTTTTTTTTTGGAAACTGCACGAATTTTGTGAATGTGCCGAACTAGAAAATTGTTCAGATTATTTTTGTTGTCAAAACGATTGCTGTCAAAAAGATTATACCTATTAATATAAAGAATACGAAGTTTACGAAATTCCCTTGGAATTTCAGATATTTTAAGAGATTTAATGAGATTTCATGGGATGTTGTGTAATTTTAAAAGATTTAAACATATTTTAAAGAATTTTAAAAAAATTTATGGAATATTAGGTGCTTTAAAAAATTTAAAGGAATTTCGTGAGATTTCACGGGGTTGAATAAATTTAAGGAATCTAAAAAAATTTTTCAAAGTTTATTAAGGTTTTTCATGAGATTTCAAATAATTTTAAGTTTCATGATATTTGATGGGATTTTAGGTTATTTTAAGGGATTTTACGAAATTTCAAAGGATTTTCAGGTATTTTAAGTTGTTTAATGAGACTGTTACGTCATAAACAATCAAATTATATGTTATAATATAATTAATATTTAAACCTTATTTCTATAAAAGTAAGATTGAGACAGAAGTCCTTTATAATCAAAATTGTATAGAAAACCTTGTAGCCTGCTTAAAGTCCTTAATTTATAACCAAGCAGCTGTTTCAATATTTTTTTATAATTTTATAACTTTAACCCTCGACAATTTTGTAAGCTTCTTTCCAACTTACATATGTTTTTATGCTAATTACTCAGATGTGCTTCTCTCGCCATAGTTAGGGATTTAGTCTTCGACCCTCGGTAATTGGTTTATGACATCACTGACCATCCGACAGGCTCAAGTACAGCCACAAAAGGCTACGCCACGAGGCTACCACATTGTTTTCGGGTTTTTCCTAAATTTTACCAATAGGAATCGACTCCCTTCTCTCTGTGAAAACCAAAACTCGCTTCGAATTCTCTTAGAATGTACTTAGCCAGTTAGACTTAGACCTTTCAGCTTCCAAACAACTAACTTCTCTTTTAATGAGCGCGAACTCCTTTTTGTGTATTTTAAATAGAATAAACAGAGATTTCATACGATTTTAAGGGATTTTACGATACTGTAAATGAAATATTAAATAATTTTAAGATCTTTTACGGGCTTCAAAGGATTTTATAACATTTCTTTGGATTTTCAAGAATTTGAAGAGATTTCATGAGATTTCATCGAATTTCGAATAATGTTAAAGAATTTAAAAGGTTCTTACAAAATTTCAAGGAATTTCATACATAGGATTTTAATCAATTTTAAGAATTGTAACTACATTTTGTGAAATTCTGTAAATTAGAAAAATAGTTAAATGTTTCTATATTTAAAAGATTCTGAATTCTTTTGCATATTTCTGAAACCGCTAAAAACATTTTAAAATCCTTTAATTGAAAATTATTTAGAATCTTCCGAAACTTTTTAGCAAAAGGAATGCAAAAACGAGAAACTATTCCCGCTTAGCGCGCCATGGATCACATTTAATACTTAATTTAATGTTTCGCAGCACAAAATAAAACCTTTTTAATTGTAAATTTGAGTATGAAAAGATTTACATTCAATAGCTCTTGCATTTGTAAAAAGGAATACAATTTTCAATACATTCGAAGAAAATTGAGTTTTAATGTTTGTATTTAATAAGAATCCTTCTTAGATTTCTAAAGATAAGTTTGAAACAATCAATCTTGACAGAAAGGACATTTCATTGTTTGTCTCATTTATTCACTAATAATGGTTTTCATTCATGGAATGAAGAAAACTCTCCTATAAGTTTGCTGAACTGGAAATCATACTACGTAACTCAATTCCACTTTTATTGTCAAACTACATTCAGCTGACGATTATTGTCCCGCTGGCTATAGTCGTGTTCACGGTTATCCCCCCCCCCCTTACCGAGCGTCACTCGGCGAATTATTGAAGGCACTGGTGCCCGGTTCAGAGAGGATATATACGGTCCTGAGTTTTACCTGAATACACAGTCCGATTATTGGCCGCACAGACCCAAAGTTGGCTAATAACCGGCAGTTGAGTGTATCTTCTCGGGTGCAGTTCCGAAAATGGAATCCCTCCGATTGAATGTAAACTCCGTATACTTATGTATTTTGACACCCTAATTACGAAAAGACATTAAAAATTTGCGACTAATCGATTTTCATGGTGAAACCATGAAAAAAAGATAAAAATTATGGTTGCTTGCGTTTATCTCAGTCAATATGCAAAATTAAAAAACATTTTCGAACAAAAGTTTCAAATCTCATCGAAATAAACATTTTTTGTTCCAAGCATTTTTCTCTATGAGTAACAGTTTCTAAAAAAATCATTGATACATCAATTTTCATCAATTTCTTCTTATAATGATTTCCCTTTTTATAATGATTTCCCTTGGCAATGATTTTCCTTGACAATGTTTACCCTTTACAATAATTTCCCTTTAAAATGCTTTCCTTTTAGAATTATTTTCCTTTACTATGATTTTTCTTTACAGAGATTTCCCTTTACAATGTGAGGAGCCATGGCTTATGGTATGGGTTTTCTTTAAATGAAAATTGATGTATCACTGATTTTCTCGGAAACATATTTTTTTGAATTTTTGAAAAAAATGCGAAAATGAACGAATAAATGAATGAATTAAATAATACAAAGATTATTAAAAACAATAATAATAATAATATCCGCTTTGTTTTATCGATAATAAATATTTTTGTAGTATCGTTGTTGTTTAAAGATCGAACTTGCCATCCGTGAGAGGCACAATCTCATACACTTGCATTCTAGTGTTTCCCTTGGTCGGATAATTGATTTTCAATATCAGAGTGGCTGGCTTTAGAACTGCCGTTCCATATATTCAATTACATTCACAGTAGCCTGTCAATACTGCAGTCTGGGTAGCAAAATCTATTCTTATCGAAGCAATTAATAATAGTTGAGTGAATATTGAATAAGGAGATACACTACACTTCTGGTTCATACCTGCGAAAAATTTCAGACGTCTATCATAAAAGTAACAGCCATATCTAATTTCCGTTTTCTTTCCTCATAGGATTTACCCACCCGATGATCCCGGGTAGAAATTTTATTGCACTAGGGCCCAAGTCGGGTTCTAACTACACTGGAACTTCCATTCTGGTCATATATGTCTCGGTTGGTAAGTTGACGCTTATGGGGTTTCTGCGCAGGTAAACAAGTCAGGGTCATGTGTACCAGAACACTCAACTTCCAGTTAAGTCAAGGCCTCTGAAATCAAAACAGTTCGGTTATGTCAAATTCCCCTTTATCCCCACCAATGTCTATTGCGGCGGAGAAAATGCAGAAGTGTGCTTTATCTGTGTGCCGTGCGTATCTGTGTCGACTATTGGATTGATAAGTCACGTGTTGCTAAGTGGAGGGGATGCCAGACCAGCCCTAAATTTGAAGCACAGCGCCAACAGTTGGCCGCAACTTGAACTAAAAGTATCAATGTGTTGTCTTGTTGCGTGTGTGGGAGCTATATATGAGCTGTATATATGTGACAAATTTTTTAATTGGATATATTTATCAATATAGTGGATAAAGCAAGTGAAAAAATGCGTAAAAATATGTGAAAAGTGCTTGATTATACGTTCCGTATTTTTCTTCATGTTTTTCACTTGCTTTATCCACTTTATTGATAGAAATATTCAATTTAAAAACTTGAAACATATTTACAGCTCATATAATACAATATGATATAAACAACACTGTAGGCACGATAACCGCTTTTATATATGTCTTCATAGGTTAGGTTCGTCAGGAACGGGTTAGATACCGCTTTTAACCACTTCAAACCTTGCTTTTCGATCCTTCGAAAATTGGTGATGCTTTACGTGGCGAGACGGGGGACATCCAGGAACAACACACCTCCGTTTATTTAATTTTATCTAATAATAATCATAATTCTTCATATTCACCCATTAGAGTTGAGAGGGCCTGAGCGCGATTGGTTGATTGGTTGCTTTTGAATGGTTGCGTCTGATTGGTTGCTTATCCCACTGAAAGGGCACTCTGGTGAACAGAACCGAACTAACGAAATTATCCACTTAGGGTACTGCCCACTTTGTGGTTACGGTACTGTCGAACTCGTGACGCCTCTCTTTTGACTCCTCACCACCCCTCATCTAAATTTGGGAGTGAACCCAACTTCTAAGAAAGTCAGCAATAGGGTAGACCACAATGGGAATCCCAGTATAGTTTGTTCCATTTTTACTGGGTTCTGACTAAAAAATATATCTAGCGCCTAATTAATTCTTCACACTGATTTGTTAGGGCGATATCTGCCCCCCCCCCTGCTCGAACAATGAAATTTAGATCGTTCATTATATAAATTTTTGTTCTAATATTTTAATTATAATTTAATAAATCCTTACTCAATTAATTTCACTACGTGGAAGTAATCAATATATCATCTGAAACAGTAAACAAACTGTATTAATTGGTTCGTATATGTACCTAAATCTTAGTGTAATATTATTATTCTTAGATGTCACGCGAGCGCCAAGGCGCGCGCCCATATGTCTTTCATACACGGCCTTTTTTTTAAATTATCAAAAGTGTCCGCAAAGTTAGCACCGCTAAATTAAATTCTCAAAAAAATTAAAGTTGTGCTGAATTGTCCTAGATTTGTTCTCAATTGTGACGCAAAATAATTTTCTGAAATATCAAAATTTCAGCCAAAATTTCAAAAAAAAGTTTTGGCCCAGCACCGACAACTTAAATTTTCAAAAAAATAAAAGTTGTGCTGAATCCTGATAGATTTGTGCTAAAGTATATGCCACAACATATTTTTCTCAAAAATCTAAATCTGAGCCTAATAAATTTACCAAAAAAGTAGTTTGGTCCACTAACGCCATTTTGTTATTTCAAAAAAACAAAAGTTTTGCTCAGTTGTGCTGACCTAGCACGACAAAACTTCCCTAGTACATTTTTAGCTTTAAATTTATTATTTCTAAATTAGATTAACTTTTTTGAATTACTACATTTTTGACCAAAAATTTTCAACAATTTTTATTTTGTAAATCGGAAAGTTGTGCCGAGTTGTACCTGTCTAGCCCCACAAAATTTCCCTAATACAGTTTTCGATCATAAGTACATTTTTGAAATTAAATAAAGTTTTTGAACTTATAATATATATTTGACCCAAAATGTTCAAAAATGTGAATTTCTAAACTCAGAAAAAGATACCAATAAAGACCAATACTACTATTTTAAATTCCTTAAAAAATTATCGATACTCACAGAAAAATCTAATAACTTCTATTATTATGAGAATGTGAAAATGTATTATAGGTAAAGAAATTTTTATATAATTTCAAATCGCTTAAAATAAATTTGAAACTGCTATTCTCTCAATCTTTAATTTTAATGCAAAAATGTCGATATTTTATTTAATAATCTTATATCGTTTAAAATAAATTGTAATCTTTTTTAATTAATTTAAAAACTTAAAATATTTTACATCCCATTCAATCACCTTAATTATTTATTTTAAAATATTTTAAAATTATTTAAAAATCCTTCAACTAATCTGAATTATTTATTTATTAACATTTTTTTAATCATTTAAAATGTTTATATAGTTTTTGAAATCCTTTAAAATCCTTTGAAATTATTTAGAATCCTTTAATGTCTTTTTAAATCCGGCGGAATATCTTAACAATATTTTAAATCCCTTTAATTCACTTAAAATATCTTTTATTTATTAAAATTAAAAATATCTTTAAATCTCTCAAACTGTTGAAATCTCATAAAAGTACTTAAGGTAAATGCACCTATTTGCGTCCGTGTAAGAGTTACGTCAGAATTTAAGACCAATACAAAAGTGTAATGGCCCAGGCCTGCACAGCAAGGGAGGGTATCCACAATTTCCAGATGTTTTCGAATCCCCACCCTGCACTTTTTCCCTAGCCGAGGCTTTTCTCTCAGAGACCAGAGCCCGTCTTCACTCGAGAAGACGGCGGTGGAGGTGGAAACGGCACATCTGGAAA
>JAUEJJ010012429.1:0-16309 GCA_032164275.1 Synergus coniferae | reverse complement strand
ACAAAAATCTTTTTATTACTATAATCTTTACTTTAATTAAAAATCGTATGTAAACATTACATATTCATCCAACGAGAGTCACCACATACCACCAACAGAGGCGCTACGGTGCTTCCGTGTCCATAGCGAATACCGCCCAACACTTTTGTCAGTAACATTAGAATCAAAAAACACCGTTCCCTGTATATTAAACTTTACGGAGATCTAAAACTTAAAAACAATTTTCTTTTACACTATGTGAGATTTACACTAAAAATAGGACCTCCTAAATTGACTTCATCAATGTTTTACGAAGCAAAGCATAAGGAACCAAAAAGTTAGGCAAAGATCACTAATTCTCGTAAAAATCCAGCTGAAACATTAGCCATTAAACATCAACTTATACAAAATTACAGATTTTTAAATAATAAAGGTTTTCAGATTCATATAGAATGGAGTATTGAACTTCAATCTGATTTGACTCAATTGCATGACTATCATAAATTTAAATCTGTTCTTTTAATAGAAGATATTATTATTAATGCTTTTACAGTTTCCTGGGCAAATGTTAATGGTTTTTAAATGGGATTCATTTAGGGTCAAATTATAGGTTTGTAAATGGGATTCAGGCATAGACAAGTCTTAGGTCTTTAAATGAGATTTAATCTAGGGGCAAGTCATAGAGTTGAAATTGGGACTCAGGAGGGGCAAGAAAAGGTATATCAGTGGGATTTAAGAGATTTAAAACATTTTCTTAACAGAAATTTAACAGATTTTTTAAAAGTTAAAAAAAATCTTAATCACTAGTAGAATTGATGTACCAGGTTAATTCGACAATTATTATTATTAGTTCGAGAGTGAAGCCAGTTTAAAAACTGATAAATTCACTCCATCCAGTACGACGGCACCCATCTGAGTATAACCAAGCCAAGCATTGCTTAACTACGGTGATCGAATGAGAAGCCTTAAACCTTTCCATCCATCAGCCATCTGCTCAAACATTTGGAATTTATTTGCGAAACTTCTCGAGGGATTACAAAAATTTGTTTTGAAATTTTAAGGGATATTATGGGTCACTAAGTATATGGGTATTTAACGATTTTTAAAATGAATATATTGGGGGAATTGAAAATTTTTTTCTAGGAAATTTCAGTAGTTTTAAAAGTTTGTTTTTATTTTAAACATTTTCTAAGAAATAAAACAGGTTTAAATTAAATTTAAGATATTAAAAGACTTTTTTTTGATGGAATTATAGGTATTTCATGAACTATTTTTCTATAAAAGATTTTAAAGAATTTCAAACATTTTTTTGAGAAATTTTTGTGAAAAGTCCAACTCGTTTCCTTTATTCTAGAATTATTATTATTATTATTAGTTCGAGATGGAAGTTAGTTTAGAAACTGCTAAAATTCACTCCATCCAGTACGACGGCACTCGTCCGAGTACAACCGAGCTAGGCATTGCTTAACTCCGGTGATCGAATGAGAAGCCTTAAACCAAAGATATTCTTAAACCATGCTATCCGTCCATTAGACATTTAGAATTTACTTATGATCCTTTTTGAGGTATTCCGCAAGTTTCAGAAGTTTCTTCAGGAATTTTAAACATTGCCGAATTGTATATGGGTCATTCCATGTCAAATCGACCACTTTTGACCCCGACGTCTTTCGGTTTGGCTGAGACTTTTTTTATCCTTTTCTACCCTATCCGAAACCTTTTTCAGAATTCTTTCAAATTTTTTTACTTAACCCAAAAAAAGTTATGGGTTTTTCAATAAAATGACTGTTTTTAAATAACAGTACCTTTTTCAAAAATTGACTTATTGGGACGTTTTTTTCATTTTTTTTAACACAATTATAAAAAATTTATAAAAATTATACGTTTTTAAAAATTCAATGTTTTTTTTTAAATTTTCGAAAAAAAACGAAAATTTCGAGATTATTGTTATTTTTTCATTTTTTTTCTATTTTTATAAAAGACTGACATCTTCCGCAAATTATATGAAATTTTCAGAGTGGGAATTTTTCTTCTATTTTCCATTTTTAATTGAAAACAAAATTTTCAACTCAGCTTATTACATTCTCATCAGAGAGAATGTATTAGATTTGTGTAAAATTTGATCCCCCCCCCAGCTTTTGTCAAATGTCCACGTTTTGAGACCCCCTGAATCCAAAAAACATGTTTTTAAGAATCTGTCTGTCTGTGTGTCTGTCTGTAGATTTTTAGTTTGTGAGCACGATAACTTTCGAAAAACTTGACAGATTGGACTTGCCTTTGGTATACTCTTTCAGTGTCCGAAAATGAAGGTAAAGTTCGTTAGCCAGCCATTTTGGATAAAAATTCAAAAAGTTGTACCATTTTGAAAAGTTTTAAAGCCATTTTTTTTTAATTTACAAATTCTATGTATGGATGTTCACAGTACTTAAAAAGTCGAACAATTTATCTTTATGATTTTTTTCGATAAAAAAATAATTGTCAGACTTATGACATTTTGAAAATTCAAAAAAACGAAAAATAATGAGTCAAGAGATGAAAAATGTTTCTTTTTGAACGCTCTACACGAATGGTATAAAATATTTATGAATCTTTTTGAAAAAACGAAAATTCAAATTTTGAGCCAAATAACGCGAGATACAGAAAAAATGATAAGGAGCATAATTAATGGTCTTTAAAAACTCTACAAACGTTCTTTTAATCATTTTTTGATAAAGTAAGTAGTTTTGGTTTTAATCATGAAAACTGTTTTTAAAAAATAAAAAATAAAATTTTCCCCCAAAAAAACGCGAAATATGAGAAAATATTACAAAATTAATATAATGAATTGAAGCTTGACGATGAAACATTCCAGAGCACGAAATACGAACAAATCGCGCGTCGTAGGCGCGCTCAAACTTATTAACTAGTATTTATTTCTACCTATTTGTACGGGGAACAGGGTCGAGCGTGAACCGCGAGTGTCCTGAACTTTATGAATTCTCTTCATTTAAAACAAAAATAAAACAATAGCGGCGCGGGCAGATTTTCATTTTTAAAAAACAGTTTTTACGATTAAAAGAAAAACTACTTACCAAATCAAAAAATGGTTTCGAGATAATTTGTAGATTTTCTGAAGACCAATAATTATTTCTTTTATTATTTTTTTCGGTATCTCGCGTTATTTTGCTCAAATTTAGAATTTTCGATTTTTCAAGAATATTCAAAAAGTTTTTATGCCATTTCTGTAGGGCGTTGAAAAAGCAACATTTTTCATCTCTTGACTTTTTTTGGTATCGTGTGTTGTTTGGCTTCAGATTTTTTTTTTCGTTTTTTTGAATTTTAAAATTGTCATAAGTCTGACAATTATTTTTTTATCGAAAAAAATCATAAAGATAAATTGTTCGACTTTTTGAGTACCATGAACATCCATACATAGAATTTGAAAATTAAAAAAAAATGGCTTTAAAATTTTTCAAAATGTTCCAACTTTTTGAATTTTTATCCAAAATGGTTGGCTAACGAACTTGACCTTCATTTTAGGACACTAAAAGAGTATACCAAAGGCCAGTCCAATCTGTCAATTTTTTCGAAAGTTATCGTGCTCACAAACTAAAAATCTACACAAATCTAATATACATTCCCTAATGGGAACGTAAAAAAAAAAGTTACGAAAAATCGTCAAGTAAAAAATCAGCCAACTAGGATTCACTGTACTATTTTTGCCTTATATCTTTACTTTAGGTATTGAATTTGGTTAAAATGAATATTACAATACCAAATTCTTCATAAAAAAATAGAATGCCCTCATAATTTCAGAAGATGTTGCATTACTTATCAATTTTCACTGCAGCTTTGATCTCTTTTGTGGAATGTTCAAAGGTCAATTATCTAAAAACTCTAAAACGTAACGTAAGAGTTCGATGTCCTAAAAGTCGGCGAACGACCTCTCTAGCGCCCAATTATGAGGCAAAACGGTACCTGCTTGAGGACTTTAGGGTGATGCAAGAGTGGGAATATAAGTTCAATGTCGGGTTTACAGGTTTTCCAAGTTTGTTAGATGTGGAGGGGAGATATTTTACAAGAGACCTCCTGCAAATTTCCGAACAGACTCATCTTAACCGATATCGGTCGATCCCCACATCGTTTGGTTTTGATCTCTTTATGCATCCCCACTAGCAGAGTTAATGCAAGACCAAAGTTATAAAGTAAACCAACTTGCATGTGAGAGATGCTACCACTTTGGTGAACGTCGTCGCGGCGGTAAGCCGGTTTCCGTAATTTCGGCGCGAAGTGTGAATCTCATACGAGTCAGACCATGCTACGCTTTTAAGGAATACTAAAATTTACCAGCTTTTAATTCGCCGTAAAAGAGTATTGAAATCCCGAAACACAAAAATATCTATTTACATACCCAGGAAAAGAATAAGGAAAGGTAAGATACACCGAACCAGTGATCTTGGCCAAGTGCAATTTACTGTTTAGTTTTATTAAACCGAAAATCGGATTTTCCGTAATATTATTCAAAATAATTTATTTTTAATATTAAAATGGACATAACTCCAGTTTTGTGAATAATTGAACTATTTTGGTGTTATCTATATCATTTTTTGTTTTATTGTAATTAACTAACAAAATTAGGCACTGATTACGTGTACTGTAAGTTCCGTACCAATAGCTGGATTTTTTCTAAATAAATATCTAGATATAAAGTGGTCTTTTCCGTATGAATAGACACATACTAATGAGAAATTGATTAATTTAAGAAATTAAAAATTATTCACTTTTTTTTCAATGCAAAATAGAAAAAAGTTATTTAGATTTAATTCGGTTAAGTATTTTGCAACAGATATAACAAAAAAAACTTGAGCAGTCCCATCAAAATCATCAAAAAATGATCATATTTATCGCTCGTAAAAAAATGAGTTGAACCTACAACTTATCTCTTTTATTTTCACTATCGTAATGATAATCCTTGCATTTTGAAAGAATTTTGAAAGTGAGAGCATCTTTATTGCGTTACAGACACCATGAGCATTATCTGATACACTCGCTTATTCAAATTATTATATGAGGTAAACGTAATTCAATTATAAGTTTTAAAAAACAAGAATTAAATAAAGTGTAAAAGCTATTACAAAAACAATTTAAATATATTAATTTACGAACAGAAATTTACCCGGCGTTTAAATAATTTTAAGATAATTTATACTAAAAAAAATTCTCGTTATCATAACGAGTATTCTGGTTATTCGAACCAAAAAATAATGTGAAATTTGCCCTTAATATCAATTCTAGTTAAAAATATTAGAAATTTCTTATTGCCCTTCTTCTTGTTATTTTAATCAGTTTTTTTTTTGGGTAAATTTAATAATAATTTTTTATTAGAATAAGAAACATTTTTTACTAGATACTTTTCTGGTTCTTAACATTATTCTAATCAGATATTCTAGTAAATATAACGCGTCTGTTTTGGTAAACTTAACCAGATTTAATTAAAATCTTTAACAATTCATTTTTAATTAAGTATACGTGCTTGAAGATGAAGGTGAGATTGGTATTTGAAAGTGAACACTTCAACTGAGTACATTGACTTCCGAGAGAAATGCAGTCCGACGAATAACATTCTCAGTTGATACTTACGATAAAAAATTGTAATACGTTTTATGCACCAACTATATGAACTTTCTTCTAAAAGGAGTCAGTCGCCTTTCAAGATAACTAATTTTGAAATTGTCTGGTTAACTCATTCTTTACCGGAATTCTGAAAGTAAAAGTAAAATTTTTTCAAAATATAATTATTTATATATATATATATATATATATATTACACCTTAACATGTTTACTATCTTTTATAGATTAAACACCTATTGCAAAACACTTTTCAGATTACTGTGGAATATTTTTTTATTTTAAACTGGTAGCATATATTATACATGTCACCTTTCCAATAAAAAATTAAATATAATGTAAAAATTATAATTCAATTTTTTAAAATTAAAAAAATTTTTTTTATTACTTGAGAATGGCTAAATGAATAAAAAAAGGCTAAAAATTATACACCTAAATCATTTGTCTGACCTAAAAGTAGAACTAAAATTCATAGACATTAATGCAATGGTCTATATGTGCAAAAACGACAATCAAACGTGAGGTACACAGAGGATATTTATTTAACAGAAAGCGATAATACTTTAAATATTACTATACGAGAAATTAGCAAGAACACAGTGAGATTACATCCTGGAACAGAAAATTAGTACATATTATTAATTACTCTACTGTTCCCGCCCAATAGTTTGTTACCAAAATATGAACTTTATATGCACTTACATATGACGTGGATTATGAAAAAGCTTGCCACAATTTCAATATATATCAATTTTAATTTTTACTTGTGCAAGAGTTTTGTGCCCTGACACAATATTTTTGTCAGCGGGAGTCAAAAGATTAGTAATATTTTTTTATTTAATAATAATTTAATAATAATAATTATTATATTCAAGCAGTTTTATTGAATGCAGAATGTTGTCCTATTATAAAAAGATCATGGCATCGATTAGTAACGTAACGCTTATTCCTTATTGGTCAAATCGAAGTCGTGACGCGGCGTATATCGATAATCGCTCGTGACACAGGAAATTTTAAATCTGTATTTTAAAAGATATTTAAAAGAAATTAAACAAGCGCGCGGAGCGCGCGTTCGGTCTCGTGTTTAAGAAAAGAGTATCTCGATATTACAAAAGTGATCAATTTATACTGATTGTTAAATAAAATAAAAAGATTGAGTTTCGAAGTTTCTAAGACGTTTTCCAAAAACGTTTGTTCAAAAAGAATAAAAATGAATGCCTTTACAAGTGAATTGAACATTTATATTTTTAAATTTCAAATGTTTCTACATATTTTCAAAGCTTTATTTACCCATTGGGAAAGTACTAACAAAACTGAATTCTAAAAATAAAAAATAAATAATTAACTTTTTGTCGGTATTTTTTAGTATTGCATAAAATATTGTTATTTTTTTACTTACACGTTGACTTAATAATGATTTAGTTGTCTTTTTAATGTTTATTTTGAATGGAAGGAAATAAAATAAGAAAGAGGGTATTTGGAAGTTGTTTTATGATTTTCTCATTTTTCTTTACAAATTTTTCTCAAATATTTCAATTCATTTTACCGATTTACGTTTTTTCTTGTTTCAATCCTGATACATAAATCCTGCGACCAAGAATGAACACGTTTTAATTCTAATGGGGGTGATAGATTTGAAGTCAAGTTAATATTCTAAGGCGATCGTGAAAATTGAAGTCAATTTAATATCTCCCTTGAAATAAAATAATTATCAACATTTCAATTTAGATTCAATCCTGCAGAATTGTTTTGGATTAAAGTGTTGATAATTTAGTTTAAATTCACAACGCTTTCAATTCAAAGCAATACCGTTTTTGATCACTTTTTAAATGATTTCAATTCATTTAGAAAGACAAAAATATTATAATTCATAACCTTAATTCACGATTGCCGAACTAATCATTTGGAGAATATCTTAGGTCAACCGCGTTCGAGCATTGGATTTTTTGTCAGTATAGCGGTACTTAAGAACCGGTGGCATATTTCAAATTCTGGTAAAATGAAACCACCTTACGAGTATATCATATGTGTTTATGTAAATTGAGGGAATTGAGTTCTTCATTAGCGTACAGATTGCCCCATCTCGATCAAAAATATCAAACATTATTGCGAAAATTTGTCCAAAAGACACGAAATTAACAAAAAATCACGTACACTGACTATTGATAATCATTTTCTGCTGAAGGTGCGTTTGCAGTTGAAAACATTTATCTCTTCTCGAAACCGCAATGTCACTGTACAGCTTCCACTTTCACTTAAAGGTCAATGTAAATGGGACAGTACTATACGTGCAGAAATATCAGTATTTGCATGTATGTATAGGCTTCAAATTTTTATGAAATTTTGGAAAATTATAATACTGTATAAGAAATATATGAGGACTAAGGAATTTTTGAAAACTTCAAAAATTACGAGAGTTATACCATGTTAAATTTTGACACTGAATATTTTTTAAATATCGATATCACTTCTTGTTTTTCAGGGCACGGTTATTTTTGATGCAAGTTCAAAAAATTGAATCACACTCAAAAAAAAGTTTTGGTCAATGTTATTAGAGCGCCTGGTTCAAGAAATTCTAGTTTTATGTTAATCACCAATTCTGGTGAAAACTTTCCTAGTTATTATTTATAGTAACGGATGTTATGAAATTTTGTGTTTTTCAGTTTAGTTTGTCTTGACGTTGCACATGTCAAGTGACGCTTTGTCGTAAATTTTTATTTCTTGAACACTGGCGAGTTTTTTAGTTTCTTATTATTTAAGTAGTTTAACAATTTTAAGCATTTTAAGAAACTTTATCGAAAGTTTGAATTCACATATTTTTCAAAAAAAAATTTTCTACAAAAATCCTTATGTATACAGGTGTCAGTTAAAAAATGAGAAGATACCAAAAGTATAAAAAGTATAACAAAATAATTCAAGTTGTTTAAAAATATGAAATTTTTTTTTCTGAAGTCCGTACAATTTGTAAAAGAATGTCCCATATGTGGCGCGGAATGAAGAAAAGTGTTTAACGACCAAATTCACTTTTACGAGAAACATGGGTTTTAAAACCGGCACCTTGCACTCGATCGCGTGATAACGTTCAACTTTGAATTTCAAATAAATTCGAGACTGGTCTTAATCGATGCAGCGGAGTTTTCTCCACATAAGTCGATTAAAAACAGACAATTAATTTTTCGATAGCTCAGCACCTTTCCTTATTTCACTTCTCATTTAAGTTCCGCTTCTCATTTGTCCTTAAAAGAAAATAAATATTTTGCCAACAACTATGGTGTTGGGAGAAGGAGGGGCGATGATCAACTTAACCCGCATTTACACTTTATAACATTCAAGTTTATTTATAATACTTTTTTTTTTTTAATTTTGTGGTGGATTTGTAAAATCAAAATCACAAAAATATTAAACGTTAGAGCAACAACAAAGCCCATCTACTCTCGCGAGAAACTCGCACTTTCTAATTTCTCATTTACCATAAATTCTCGAACGTAAAATATTAAAAAGTTCAGTTCTTCTCAATTTAACTAATTTCCGACAAAAATTGCTTGTAAGGTAATCATAAAAAATGTAAAAATGATAAAAATGGTAGAAAAATCTTCCTTTAACAAAATGACTAATTTCTAAACAATTTTTTTGCTCATTGAATTTTGAAACAAATGAAGTAAAGTGAAGTAAACTTATTATCCAACTTATCGTTGGATAATCATTAATTTAATACTAATGTTGTTCTTCTTTGATGGACTTTCTTTTGTATGAATTTGAATTATATTTTATTGTTAAATTGTACCTAATAATTAAAAATTAAGAGAGACTTAATTTATTTCAAATTATAAATGAAAAGAAAATGATAAATATCTATATTATAAATTATAAATCTATCTATGTTATCTATATTATCTCTTTATAAATTTCTGCATTAAAATAGTTTATATTTTTAAAGAAATATGTTTTTAATTTTTTTATTATATAGGTATGTTATCAGTTTTTAAAATTCAGATATACTCATAAATCTAAATGAATATAGCAAACTACAAACGTGTTTAGCCCTCTCTATATGGTTTAGCCCATGGTCCGTTATACTACACGAAAAAAATGCATTGTATCAACTCGACATAATTAGGTACTTGATCGATTTTACTTAAGAAGTAAGATTAAGAAGTCATTCTTTTCTAAGTACAAGGGATTGATTTTCTTGAATCAAGAAAATAATTAATTTAATGAAATTACTTGTAGCAACAAACTATGTATTTTAAGCAATATATCTATTGAATTAACTTTTTTAATTGCAAGTATTTCTTTAAACTGGTGTAAATATAAAGAAAGTATTGGATTCAGCATATGATATTCTTACATCCAAAAAAAAAGTTCTCTGAAGGGCATGTATTACATATCAATCCCTACCTTACCGACATGGTTTTCTCTGCAACATTAAGTCTACATTTATTGAGATATCAAATTGAAAAGTTCAATAATTAAAGATAAAGCATTAAGATACGTTTATCTGGTCCTAAATTTTTATAAGAATAAAGTAAATTTTTTCCAAAAAATATTTTTTTATAAATGTAAATATTTAGGACCAAAAAAGATTATTTTGTTGATAGTAGATATATAAAATTTAATGTACTGTTTTACCTCATTTTTAAATTATTTTTAGATTATATATACCTAAATTATATTTATTTATATTACCACACGTTTTTTACGCTATGAAAAATCGAAAAGAAATTTTGCGGCGGCCGGGATTCAAGCTACCTAAACACCCTAAACACGCATCGAACGCAACTTATCCCTAACAACTAAACCACATGGCTAACCTAGCATATAGAATATTTTGTAAAAGTCCCAGTAAATTATCACATAAGTCAAGGAAATAATTTCTTTGAAATTATTTCTTTACTTCAAATACTTCACACTCTAAAGAAACTATTTCTTTCATTTAACGTAGTAACTTTTTTGAATTAACAGAAAATTTTGTTTCAAATAAAAAAAAATTCATTTAAACAAATAATTTCTTTAAATGAAAAAATCTACGTCACGTCATTTATTAAAATCAAATAAATTTTCTTTTAATATAAGAATATTTGTATGTTGATTTAAAGAAACCTAGACAAAGAATGTTTTTCTTAATTTAATAAGAACTTTTTTCTGGGTGTACAATAAGTAATAGAAATTTTAATTAACGCTTCTTGATTCAACTAATTAACAGTACCTACTTTAATTACTATCTTTCTTAACAGTTCTTAATATAATATTCATATTCTCGAAACAAGAAAATGAATATATTTAGCAAAGAAATAACTTCTCTCAGTATGATGCTTGCATATTATGCTTCAAATAAATATGGATTTGAGACGAATGCCTCTTCGATGATGTCTAAGATATAAAGTGAAAATCACACATGCAGAAAAATTAATTTGTTAAAATTATAAATTCAAATCTGTTGGACATTTTTGCTATTCTAGCAGAAAAAATATGTTACATACAATAACAGATAGAACTGTACAGTGTACTTCCGCAAACGGATAACCTCCGATTTTGTTTAATCTCCGCATGCTTATGTATTTTGACGTACTGATTACGAATATGATAGGGAAAATTGGAGAAAATTTGATTTTCAAAGTGAAACCATGAAAAAACCATACATTTTTTTTGTTTCTTTCGTTTATCTCAGCTAATATGCAAAATTTTGAAAAATATTTCCTACAAAAGTTATAGACCTCATTGAAATACATATTTTTTGTTTCAAGCATTTTTTTTCTACGAGTGATAGTTTCCGAGAAAATTAGAGATAGATCGATTTTCATAAAACAAACACCCATCAACCACAACTCTTTTTACATTGTAAAGAGAAATCATTCTAAAAGAAAATAATTTTAAATGAAAATCATTGTAGAGGGAAATAGTAAACGGAAATTATGGTAAAGAGAAATGGAAAAGGGAAATCATGGTAAAGGGGAAGGGGAAGACATGATAAAGAAAAATGGTCCTATGTCTTCCCCTTCCCCTTTACTATAATCTTCCTTTACAATTTCCCTTTATCATTTTACTGTATTATGTCTTCCCCTTCCCATTTACTATAATTTACCATTTACCATTTACCATTTCCCTTTACCATTTTACTGTATTATGTCTTCCCCTTCCCTTTCACCATTTTTCTTTATCATATGTCTTCCCCTTCATCTTTACCATGTCTTCCCCTACCCCTATACCATAATTTCCATTTTCCATTTCTCTTTATCATAATTTCCGTTTACCGTTTCCAAATTTTGCATATTAACTGAGATAAACGCAAAAAACAAAAAAAAAATTTTATGGTTTTTTCATTGTTTCACTATGAAAATAAAATTTGCACCAATTTTCACTATTATATTCGTAATCAGCACGTCAAAATACATATGTAAGTGTACGGACTTTAAACAAAATCTGAGGTTATCCGTTTTCAGAAATTTATCCAAAACTTTTAAAGTTACAACTATAGTGTAGGAAAAGTAAATAGCAACTGATAGTTTTAACTAGAGAAGGCATCGAAAGTCGAATGTTCAATATATATTAGAGTGGCCCAAAAATTTACATTTTGTAATTTTCAATAGGCGACTTCACTAAATTGTTCTTTACAGGAAAAAAATATACGTATTTTTTTATTAAAAAAAAATCATTTTTAGTAGGTACTCAAACAAACAAGTTTTTTGTCTTATGGACTTTAACACGTAAAATATACACATTTTATTTACTTTTTCGATTTTGGACCAGAAATTATAATTCAATTTCTTTAAGCTTTTATATATACTCATTCTCTCACCAGTAAAGATCCATTTCATTCAATTTGTGTGCCCTAAAAAATTTAAACAAAAATTTTAAGCGTATCAAAAATTGCACAAAATCGCAATATTTGGAGACTCTCAGCATGCCTTAAATACCCTTGTTTTACTTGAAAATTTCAAAAAATATATTTGAGAATATTGATAAACTGACTTATGTTAAAAAAAATATTAAATATTTAACTTACGCTTAAAAAACAATAGAAAAAGTTGAGTAAAAATGAGAAATTTTGTTTTAAAAGGGACCTTAAAGTTTTCCGCTGAAAAATTTATCATAGCTTCAATAAACTTAACCTTCCTTTCGAGCTTCGGCACTTGTGCGACCAGGCAGCTGTAAGTTCATTTATTTGCATTCTGTCGGGTAAAAATTGTATCTTTCGGACTATATTTAGGAAAACACATAATTTTGGTAAAACCAGTTTTTATTTATTAAAATATTTTTTAAATTGAATTAATATAAAGTAATTAAATATAATTATTATAACTACATAATTATTAATACAAAAGATTAAATATAAGAACTAATAGATTTACAAATATTTTTACCATTCACTAGTTGATAACAATACATTTAATGAAAAGTTATTATAGTTTCGCAGGCGAAACAAATAATCTACAAGATTGCTTAAGCGAATTTTTGTCAATACCTGGAATATTTTTTTTATGGGCATTTATATTCCGCAATAAAAATTGCAGTTGATTTTCATTATACGTTATATTAGAATTATATTCGTTCTGCGTTATCATTCATGACTGTCAATCCGCTTATTATTTTAAAAGCATTTCTGTAGTCTTCCCTCCATTCCCAAGTTTCTAGATCGAAATTGAGAAACTCGGTTGTGATGTACATTTTTTCAAAGAATCTTGTGCTTTGTTTTGTTACTATAGTAATTTATCTATTGTTAAAGCCTTAACATTTTCAATATTATATAAAATTCAATTCCACACGCTTTGACGGTACTTCAGCTCCGTCACGTTCCTTAATTGCTATTAACATTTTTCTCTTGCATTCTAATGAGACATTATTATCGAAAAACGCTAAACTAATTAATTTTTCACTTATATACCAAAGATGGCCTGTAAATTTTTTTAGCGTAACATGATAAACTTTTTAATCTAGGCCAGGACAATCAATAAGTTTTTGTAAAAATACAAGATCATCGTTTGGAGCTGCGTCTGGTTTATGCGCTGTGAAGCAGGATTTTTGGTACAAAAACAACAATAAAAAAACATACTTCGCGTAGCCCTTTAAGTTCACTTTTCGTAACTTTAAATTTTTCGCGGAATATAAACATTTTTAAAGTATATATTGCTTTTGCCTTCCACCTAGCATGGTGAAATGCTCCAGGAGCTTTAAAACGAAAATTTCCATACGGTTTTTCCCCGAGAAATATTAGTATCAACTCCAAAAGTTCTTTGTAGTCTCCTCTTAGTTGTGCTTCCTGCAATTATAAAAATTTTTTAAATAATAATACCGCAATATAATTCTTGAAAATAAATTTAAATATTTTAAAAATATAATATACAATGAAAAATATGGGACTGTAAAATTTTTCTTATCTTTTCGATCTACATATTCGGAGGAGGCGCTTATACAATTGTAATCGAACTTCACTAGGTAAGTTCGTTCAATTATAATATATGATTGTATTTCGCGCCTCCTCCGAATAGATTAACTCGTAGATGTTTAAAGCCCACATTACGACATAAGAAAAATAAAAGGGGTCATTGATCCTTGTTATTTATTTATTTAGACTCGTTCTACATTCATAGTCGTCCTAGCGAACTCTTGGTTATACATAACAATTTGTCTATCGTAGAACTTCGCAAACGTTTCTGAACTTTTTGTCCAGCCGGCCGTTTTTCTAATTAAGTCTAAGTCTACACCTAATCGCTTAGCGGCGGAAGTGGAAGCATGGCGCGTACTATGAGCGGAGAATACGTGTGTGTCAATTCCACTTTTTGTTAAAGTTTCTTTAACTCATCGACTTAGAGTCGATGAGTTTAGGACCAACTGCTTTAAAAGGCGTACGAAAACAAATAAACATTTCCGATACAGAGTTACGTAATTCTAACGTTTTTTGAAGATAATAAAGTACCGCAGAAGCTGCGCAAAGTTTTGTTTCAGTGAAAAAAGGTAAAATTAAGATGGGTTGTGCCTTGTTTTTTCCTGACGTTTTAATTCGATCTGGAATTCTAATCTCTAGCGAAGAAGCTGTATTCCTGATGTTGCTAATTTTAATTAACGAGAATGTTTGCATTCTATGACCAGTAACAAGGGCAAGCAGCGTAACAACTTTTTTTGACAACTGTTCTAAAGTTAAATCTTCGTTTGGAGGTTCTGATAAAAAATAATCTAGAACTTTTTTCGGATCCCATGTATATAAGGATATATAAGGAATGCATTTTGCGTTTAGACGACTCGCGAATAAATCAATTTCAGGAGTTCGAAAGGTTTAGACAATATCTTCAAAGGCAAACGGGGCTAATGCGAACTCTTTTTCCTCTTCCAATTATCGAGATTCAGCGTCTGCTTCAAAATTATCCTTCGATTTTATATATCAAGCAAAGATCCAGATGTTATGCACCTCACACCATTGCCAAATATCTTTCGTGATTTGATTTAGATCTTCATATTGAACACACCCCATTCTATTGATGTAAGATACAGCTGTTGTATTGTCTACTCTTAGTAGGATATCCCCATCATGAAAATCTTTAGTCAAGCATTGAAGGCCGAATAAAGATACCTTCAATTCTAGGTAACTGATGGGGCGTTCGCGTTTTTCTGTTGACCAAAAACTGCTAGCCCTTTCATTATCACACACGGCTCTCCAACCTGATAGTGATCGAAGCGTCTGAGAAGATCTCTAATCGAAAAACTAATCCTTCAATAGAATTACTACTTGACAGTATGTGTGACCACCACCACTTTAGATCAGATGTGTTAGGATTTACGGTCATAAGTGCATCATAATTTCCAATGTTATATTTTAAGGCTAGGAATCTTTGTCTTTCAAAATCTTTGGTGTAAACCCAACTATACTCGTATATTTGATAGCTGGACAACAAGCTACAACGCAACCAACAAACTGTGCAAAACCCCGAATCTTACAACGGCGAGTATTGCTAAAAAACCTTATTTGTTTCTCAATATGGTTTCTTTTTTCCTGGGGAAGACCAATAGTCATGGATACGGAATTGTAAATGAAACCTAGGAAGGTACACTCTTGATCAGGATTTAAATGACACTTTTTAACGTTTATAACGAAGCCTAGACTCTCTAGAAACTCTTGTGTTATTTTAACGTTATCATGGCATTTCTTTGGAAAATTTCCTAGTAAGAGGAAATCGTCTAAGTAAACGACAGAGCTATAACTTAAATTTCTTAAATAAGAAACCACGGGTTTCATAATTTTAGTAAACACCTGCGGAGTGGTACACAAACAGAAAGGTAAACAGGTAAATTGATAAAGAACTCCGTCGAATCTATATCCGTTGATCTATAAGATTAATAGTAGTTCTATAATGTTATTCTTCTCGTCAATTGACCAGTTGGACTTATGCACAGGTGTCGACTGGTGAGGAATTGACGAGAATGGTATTATATAACCCTTGATCCAAGATAAAATTCGGGGGTCTGAGGTTAAAGCCTCCCACTTATAGTAAAAGGCGATCAACTTTTTCGTGTTTATTCTTTAAATCTGGAAGAAGCCTCCCATCCTATTGAACAATGAGTTTAATATTTGGAGCTTCAAAATTTGATTTTGAGGACTCAGCAACATTTTTACGGAGAAACATACGGTTTCTTCGTGTGGTTTCTCTACTAAGACATATAAGGTAAATGCACCTATTTGCGACAGTATAAGGGTTATGACAGAATTAAAAGACCAATACAAAAGTGTAATCC
>JAUEJJ010012365.1:0-16366 GCA_032164275.1 Synergus coniferae | reverse complement strand
ATTTCAACTTTACATCACTTTACATGACGTCACAGAGCTCTTAGTTCATGTGGTCCAACTGAAGATGGCTCTGTTGGTGCAGCAAATATCTGGTCAAAAAAATACATGGGAGTCGTACTACCCTGCCCCTGACGTTCTGAGTGCTGAGCTGAGCCTCGATCCGTCAGTTTTGTGTGCTCGTCTGCATGATGGCTGACGGTACGCTAGCGGTAGGGGTATGGTGGGAGTAGAGGCTCGCTAGGCTCGAAGACGAGAGCCTGAAGAAAGTGTGCGTGGCTGACGCACACGTGTGTAATTCCTCATTACACGTGTTTTACATTTTTTTAGCAGATATTCTGATTTAATTATGGAGGATTTTCGATATTTTAAAATTATATCTCAAAATTTAAAGCAATTTCGAATTTGAAATCCTGTTTTGTACTATAATTTTTACCACAAGAACATGTTTCAATATAAACAATTATATACCAATATATTATAGATATACGAAACTAAACGAAAGTTTTATGTCTGTAATAATACTTTAGCACAGTTAGAATTGAGCTTAACTCAAGAAAAAACTCAACAATTTAAAATTGGTTTAACTTGGGCTTATTAACCTAAGCTTAGGTTGCTTACTTGGCGTAATAACACAGTCGACGTCCCTCGATCCTTTCAGCTCATTATAAAAGTCTTTTCTGGATGCTTCGAGTTTTTTGTCATAACATGGCATTAAAGTTATGTGATATACTCTTTCTGGTACAAGATTTTTTGTTTGCGCATAATGATACTTCACTAGTGATCCCATGATTTGCTGTGGTGATTTCGTTACGCTGATGTATGGTAGTATGAAGTTTCCATGCGTCTTTTCGGCATAACAAACCCAACCTGAAAGACACCAAAATTTAGACATTGTGCACTGAAGTCCCGAAGGCAGGAAGAGGCGCTTCTCTCCTTGCCCCTCGGACTACCTCATCTGCCGTCTTAACTAAAAAGTTAGGTAAGCGACATTGTCGATTGGATCGAGTCTCGCGCAGTGCTGTACACCTGAACCGACCATGTCGACAATGTCGCTTACCTAACTTTTTAGTTTCGATGGCAGTCATCACCGAATGCGGCCGGTCGAAATTTTAAGAAAGACATAATTTTGAACCTGTACACATTCACATATGTCCATACAGGATGTGAAATTAACAAATTTTTATGTCAATAAAATGAGTGTCCTTACACCATATGCTAGGTCCAGGCCTAAATTGCGTCGTGCAGGCGTAACTTAAAAGCAATGTTAGAAGGAAGAGAACCTGGATCTGGGAAACGATGTAACGATACTCATTTTATTGGCATAAAAATTTGCTAATTTTCACATTATGCTGTGAATTTTCATAGGATGTCGGTCATTTGAACCATATGAACGAGTGCAGTAGGGTGAGTTGAAAAATTTTATTTCTTTTCTTTCATTACGGCATCAAAATAGTATATTGTATAACCAGCAAGAGATCTTTCTGTTTCCACGACTTCTATGACATTACGACGTTCTGTTTTTTCTTTTATCGATATTCTCCTCAATGATAGATACGTATAAGAGGTTTTCTGAGAAAAATCAAGAAGGCGCAATTCTCAGCCATTTTCGATAAGAATGCATTTAAAGAATTGCGTGCCGATGGTCATGGCCATGGCGTAAAGGTGCCTCCAACGGGTCGGTAGCTCAGCTGTTACAGCGCTTGGGTGATAGTCGCAAGATTGCACGTTCGATTCTCGCTGCTCGTACTCTTTTTTTTTAATGCAAAATTGCTTATTTATTCAATTTTTGAATAATAATCAAATTATAATATTTTATGATATTAATAATTTTCTAAAATAAAACTCCGTTTTATCTCTTTATTATCTCTCGCTTGAAAAGCTGTATATTTTCTTATAAATTATAAATTCTGTAGTAGTTTGTAGTATTTATATTTTTAAATTAAATTAGGAAAAAAGTGTGTTTTATTTTTTTGTATTTTGCGGAAATCATTTTAATTTCGTATTTAACATTGCAACTTTGATTTCAAACACTTTTTTCCAAATTTAATTAAATAATATAAATACTACAAACTATTACATAATTAATAATTTAAAAGAAAATATACAACTTTCCAAGCGAGAGATAATATGGAATCAAAGTAGAGATTTTGTTTAAAAAATGATTAAATAATTATAAAATATTACAATTTTATTAATTATTATTCAAAAATTGAATAAATGAACATTTTTGCATTTGTGGCGAGAGAGAGTAGTAGTTGTGCGTACCGGGTGCATATATGGTATGTATCAGGCGTCTGTTGCCAGTTCGACTCTCTCCTCCCACCATAGCTCTAGCGTGGACCGTTGCAGGCAGGTAGATAAAACTAGCTGCACCTGCACCGCTGCACGGACTGCACGACGCCCACTCGCGGCAGTTCAACCCGAGAGCGACTCTCCGAGAGATCGGAGAGCTCACGACCGGCGAGACTCACGTTCTCTCCCTATCAATAGGTGCTTCTATGGTAGGCAGAGAACAAAGGATGCGGATCGTAAGGAGTAGGCGCTTCTACCCACGCGATCCATCCGAGTTAGCTTTCCTCCGTGAAAGAGTTGTCAATGGTCAGGCGCTTCTGACATTGCCAACTCGAAGTTGTGAGCATAATAATTGCGAGGCGCTTCTAGGGTTATTATTCCACGCAAATTCAGTGTCATCTTCGCTAATCTGAGTGATTTCTGCAATCGATGGGTGCTTTCATGTTTGAAAAAATCGCTGACAAATAATAAATATTAGGTGCTTCTACGTTTATTATTTGTCACGGGGGATCTACATTACTTGTCCCGTTAGAAAGAAACTAATTTAAGTTCTAGGCGATATTCTTTTAGACAAAATGTAAAACAAAAGTGTCCGACTTTCATAATTATTGGGTGCTTCCAAAATTATGAAACTCGGCGAACACAAATACCAAGTGATGGGCGCTCCCATGGTTGTCATTTGTGACCGTTAATTCTGGTAAATCGTTAACCGATTCTCTCTTTGATTACACTGATTTATCTTCCGACCTAACATCGAATCTCTCATATCCTTGTACCTGTAAAGTATAAAATAATGGAATTGTTTTGCACCCGTCAGGCGCTTCTATCCGTCTTACCGTTTTACCGCAGAGGGGGATACTTGACGTGAGAATGCGTAAATTATCTGTGTGTCTAGTTTGTTCTCTGAGCTCTATTATTTTATATTTATTTTGACGCGTATGTGAATCATGATTGCAGGATGAGGGAGAAAAAGAGATCAAGAGAGATCACTAGGTTTCACACCGCCACTGTTCAAAGTATAAACACAACAACCGTCGAACCGTTATTCACGAACAGTCAAAATAACATTCACACAGCCTTACACACTCACACATAGAAATAGTTTAGACTTGTACTTTACAGGAAAATATACCTTTGTCATTTTATTTACTTTACGCAAACCGAGTTTTTAATTTTTTCCTAAATTCTGACCCTGACTGGCTGAAGCGTCCGCTGGGATAAATTAAATGAGAGGTGGAAAATCGCATCATTACACATTAAAAAAAAAAAAAGTACGAGCAGCGAGTATCAAACGTGCAACCTTGCAACTACCAGCCAAGCGCTCTACCAGCTGAGTTACCGATCCGTTGGAGATACCTTTATGACAAGGCCATGACCATTTGCACGCAATACTTTAAATGCATTTTTCTCGAAAATGGCTGAAAATTGCGCCTTATTGATTTTTCTCAGAAAATCTCTAGTAGGTATCTCTAATTGAGGAGAGTATCAATAAATACAAAAAACACCAGACCTAAAGGTCTCCTTGTTAGTACTGTTTCAAAGATCGTCCGGGTCAAATTGACCCCACGGTGACCATTACGTCATTCCTATGAAGTATGACCATTAAGGATAAAGGGGAGAGTATGGTCAGAACGGTGAAAAAAAGCGTTTTTTTAGAAATTTTTTTTGAAGCAACGGTAAAAGTTATTTATCTAACAACTTTTGTGCATTGTTAAGTAACATTTGGAGAAAATTTGTGAAATTTTGGTGTAAAAAAAATTGGGCCGTTGACAAGAGATTTTGCGAGACGCCTTCGAAAAAAGATGCTCTGTGGTGAACCGGATAACTCATCAACGGATCACCTTAAATCAAAAATTAAAGAAGATTTCGATTAATTAAAGTAATACCTAGAATACAACGGTTCGTTTATACTTGAAAAAAATTTTGTTGCGATTTTGGTGGTCAAAATACTGAAAAAATCGGGATTTGGTCTAAACAATCCACGATTTTTTGACCGCCAAAATCGCAAAAAAAAAATTAAATAAATACAAATACAAACGAACCGTTGTGTTCTTGTGATTTATGTGCCAAAAGTGTATACCAAATTTGGTAAAGATGGGTTCAATATTTTTTAAGAGAGACGGTTCACCGACTTCAAAACAGGTAGTTTTGAGATGAACGCGTTTAAAGTTGTGCCCGCATTTAAATTGCCGGCCTCTCTGCTCGAGGGGCAAGCACTAACAGCTCCGTAGGTTGGCAAGTTTCGCTCCGATCTACCTGAAATTTTCAGGGAATATTCTTGAAATATTATACAATAAAAACCTTAAAAAAAATCGATTTTCTCATTCTCATTCGAAATTCTCCTGACCATACCCTCCCCTTAAGGAACTTTAAGGAATTTTAAGAAACGTCAAAAGATATTTAGAGTTAACAACAGTTTAAGGATTTTCAAGAGTTTTCACAAGATTTCTGAAATTTTATGCAGGACGTGGAAACGTGTTTCAAGTTTTGCTAACAAGAATAAAGATAATGTTGAGTAAAAGATGGATGTTTTAGACTAATTAAACATTAAATTTTCTATGGGTACAAAAAAATTGACATTTTTTGTTTTTTATGTATGAAATTGCACTTACGATAATATCATATGATCATATCTCCGCAACTATTTATAAATTTATTTTGACAAAGTTATTAAATAAAAACTGCTAATAAAGACAATGAAACTTTATAAATTAACTAATTTTTAATAATTATCTTTTCAGTTTAAGTGCAGATGGCACGCCATGCTCGCAAAATTTTGAACTGTACGTAAGTGTGATTTTGCACATGTGTGTGTGCGAACTTCTGGCAACAGAAAAGTGACCGTTTTCAGTTCCACTAGTTTGCTCTCCTTATGTCTATTCTCCATGGCATTTATTTTGAGTTTAGGAATGTTACGTTTTTACCGCATGCGCATGTAGATAATTATGTATGCGCAAGTAGATACGACATTAGAAATTATGACCTTGAAGAGACGTAAATATTTCCAACAAAATAGGCATTTTCGCAAAATATAAGTTAATTATTAATTATACAGGACAATTTTGCAGGTCATAAGGAACACGTCCATTATCGTAACTCATTTTCGACAAAATGTGTAGATACGCCTGTTGAATTTGAGATAGGATCCGCGACCAGGGGGCAACGGATGCTAGCACTCAATGCTTTCTAAATAAAGGATCATAGACGCCATCTAGCGTATTCTCCGATCCCTAAGATAAGATAATCGACGATGTCACATTTCTTCCAGATACTTTTCAGATGAGTAAAATTAAACAGTAAATAATATGAAGAAAGCAATTAAAAACAAACAGAAACTCATAAATAATTATTAGAATAATTATTTATGTATTTATATATGTTTTTTCATTGCTTTTTTCATGAAATTATAGTTATTATGTGGTATTTTTCTTTAAACAACATCAACATAACCTCAAAGCAAGCGTTCAATTGGGTGATTGATCGACAACAACAACAAACAGAACAAACATGGCGGTTCGCACGTTGTTGGGCGTTTAAGGGTTTGTGGAGTGTGGGCAGGGGAAGCAACTCAGTGCTACGAAAATGCGATTGAGTCGAGAGAGTTGGTGGAAAAGGTAACAGGGCCAAGGGCGCAGCTCCTGGTGGGGATGAATAACCTGTACGCTAGTATTGCATCACTGTAAGAATCTACTGCATCGAGCCCACACCATATCGATCACGCTAACCACACTTCTCTCTTTTACTTCTCCCACTAGTGGGAAAAGTATTTACTTTGACCACTTGGGGAGCCAACAACTTCGTCGCCTTGAGACGAGCATTCGAAGTCTTATTTCCATCGCGGGTGTTGGAAAAATAAATTTAAAGGAATTGATTTTAATGTGGAGGAAATCAAATGAAATCTCTTAAAATTACTTAAATTTATATAAAATGTTTTAAATCTTCTGTAAATAACTTAAAATCCTTTGGAATATTTCAAAATCTCTTGGGGTTCATTAAAACCTCTTAAATAAATATCTTGAATATCTCTTCAAATTCGTTAAAATCAATTAACATAAAGTGTTTTGAATTCTTATGAAATCTCTAGCAAAACTTTTCGATAATTCTTTCAAATCAATCAAATTCTCTAATCATCCCTTTATTTTGTTTTATTCCTTTAAAGTTTTTTTATCCTTTGAAATTTCTTTAAAATTTATTTAAATTTTACGAAATATCATAGAATCTTGGGCAACTCCGGATAAATTTCTGCTAGGAAATAAATAAAAATTTTGGGTTTTAAAAACTCGGGAAACTTTTTTTGTGATATTTTTATTCCAATTGATAAAGAACTGGTGATGGGGTATCGAATGGAAAAAATCGATGTTTTCAAACATCGAACATTGAAAAGATAACATCGGTGTAAAAAATCGACATCGTAGATGAAATATTTACACATCGAAAGCTTATGCGAGTGTAATGAGTTATACACATGTACGATCCAAAGGCGAGTTACTTGAGCGATATATCTAGGTGTAAGTGCGAGAACTTCGATGCTGCGTATTCGGGCGAAAGACGTGCGTGGACACACGAGTCCTTTTTGTATTTAATAATTATAATCCCGTGTAGTATTCTTTTGTTAAACCATAGTGTCTATATTCACTTACTTTAATAAATTCTTGTTTCATTACTTACAAACTAAGTGCGGATATTGATTAAAGTCTAACTGATCACGCACTACCTACCTCAGCCCAGCCTCGTCATCTTACACATTGCGAATCGAATTGATAACGTTAATATAATAAATGTAAAAAAATCGTCAGACTAGACGTCTGAAACTTCAACCCAATTCATATATCTAGTATAGATAATTATACAAAGAATGAAGACTTTAATTTTATTGCGATTAGAAGTTCTCGGATTTTTAATTCAATTGCCGATCATTTACTGGCCTTTTCCGATTTCCCAATCAAGTCGCCACCCTAAAGAAATACCTGGACAAGAAGAAGCCAACATCGGTAGGTGATTCTGTGCATTATCTTGAAAAGCTCTATATCTTTCAACGAATTCTTTAGCCGACTCTATAAGAGCGAAATCGTCTGCCACTGTCATATCTAAAACCGTATCTGCTCCAAGTCGTGTAAAATAGCCGGCAATTCTTCGAGCAGTTTCTTCTGGTGGTATTCCATATCGCTCAGCTAGTGAAAGGACAGGTTGAATTGCTAAACTGATTACGATATGCTTCACAAGGTTCTTCTCTCCAAGCTGTAATAAATCAAAATTTCATTTCAAGAATTAATTTACATATAAAGGATAAATAGGTAAATCCAAAAATAACTTAAAGCGAATTAAAAATGTGTTTTCTAAAATCTAACTACACCACACGGTGTCTTTGTAGGAAAAGGGGAAAGCTTCATCAATTATACATTTCTTTTATCAGCATTTCACGAAACAATTTTTAGAAATTGAGTACCTGCTCTAGACTTTTTTTTTCTTGAAAAATTCGTAGTAATTCTTCTTGACTTTGTTGAGTTACAAGCACACTTTCAGCAGAGGTAATGCAGCCGCTACAGGCCAAGCAATCAGCAAGAGTGATTTCTACTTTTTGTAGTTCTTTGGAGTCGCCTATCTGTTGGAAAAAATGTAGTTATTGAGATCTTTCTACATCGGCGTTAAAAATATAAATTCGTCCTAGAATTTCAATTGAATGAAACTGACCTTGTTTATCTCCACAAATCCATCTTCTTGAATTTTTATTTTTGCTCCTGTTTTGGTATTTGATTTCTGAACTTGTACTGGTTTTATACATTCCTAAAAATATATACCTATTATATTATGGGAAGATGATAATTTTAATTTTAAAAGGGCTAAAACTGAACAATTAAAAAAAACATGGATAATTATTTTCAGTAGAAATCCCCGATGCCATGAGTCTTTGTTTTACAGTAGAATTATCTACCTTCGGATACTGGCTCAAACTTTGTACACTTAATTTTTTTGTTTCTATACAATCAAATAGTATGAAAGCTACAAAAACTAGAAGTCCAATGTTAGAAATAATGATAATAACCGAATTTGGTTTAAAAAAATAATTCGAATTCAAGAAAATATGTGAAAACAAAAGAAATTGAAGATTCTACGGTAAACAAAAGAAATGAAATAGACCTTTATTTTCTTCCTATAAGTCACTTTGTGTGGAAATAAACAATTAAAATGATTTCGAAAGTGATGAAAAACGGTATTGTTTTGAACTGAAAGCGTTGTGAATTTGAGATAAATTGTCAACACTTTAATCCAAAAAAATTCTACAGGATTGAATCCAAATTAAAATGTTGATAATTTTATTTCAAGGAAGGTATTAAATTGACTTAAATTTTCACGGTCGCAGGATTTAACAGGATTGAAACGAAAGCAAATGTAAATCGGTAAAATGAATTGAAATTTTTACTTTCAAAAACGTAATTGCTTTGGATTAAAAGAGTTCAAAAATCACCCACATTCCAACTACTTTCTATTCAGTTTAATTCACTTCTTCTTACCGGGATGTACAGATAAATCTATGAAATTTGGCAGACTTATTCCACCCTATAAAATCTTAAATATTACACGAAGATTTATTAAAATATTTAATTTCACTTTTTTTAAAAACTTCTGCAATTCTTGTAAACTTGAATTCTAAAGTACAACTTTTCAAATTATCATAATTCAAAGCTCATGTAAGGAAAATAAAGATTCATCGTGTCGAAACGAATCGATTGACCTGTAATATTAATATGCCTACATAATTAATGGTTCCTCTATGTCGAAGTAAAGTGTTCATTAAATGAATAGTAGTCGATAAAAAAAAAAAAAAAATAGGAACAGTCCCTGGCCATATTATTAGATCAAAGCTTAAAAATCAATTTTTTTCCACTTTAACTACAATAGGCCTTCATTTTTAAACATTTTTTGTTAAATTATGAGAGAGCATGTATAATATACACAAGACACAGTACTCCCCAAACAGAGATAGGTTTGACTAAAATGGATCCAAAAACTATTTGGATAGATTTTTAGATACCCATTAGATACCCATTAGATACCCGGATTCATTTGGATTAAAGGTTCGGATTCATTATTTTTAATGGGCTTGGGATTAATTCGTATTGAAAACTTCCTTCGGATTAGATCGGAATGAAACTGTTTGGTTCGGATACAAATTCCGGAATGATTTGGATTGGTTTGGAATGAATTTAAATCCGAAACTTTCGCTAGGGTGATTATATACGTACATAATACAGTATGTCTACAGGGTAGCCCAATTGAATTGCAACCAACTTCACACTGCTATAAGTCTTGAACCTAACCTAACAATATGTACGTGTTGATTGATAAAGATAGTTGATTGCATTGTTTATAAGTGTGCGAAATTATTCTTCTTATTTCAAAGCCATTTGCCCAGTGTGCAACTGCGCATCACTAACACCCATATTTCTAAGAAAGTTTTGAAATGTGTCATTTTACGAAATGAAGAAAGATATCAAAAAGTGACTTTTTCATACCAATGCAAAATAAATTAAGTAAGCATAGTATTTCACTAAAGAGCCCCTTAGTCGTTCGGGGCGATTCACGACACGTCACCGTACACCTGAGATCGAACCCAAAAGAACCCGTTGTGGTGGCGGCCAGCAGGCCCCCACTATCAGTGCATTTTACTCCTCCACAACTGTCTTACTACTATTGCTATCACCAACTTGAGACCATTTTTCTTTCACACTTTTCAAGGTGTCAAAACGGCAGGCCATTTAAAATTCTTGATTGATTGACACCCTGCTTTCCAAATGAAAAAATTATGTATAATAATAATATTAAACATAATTTATGGTATATATGTAGGATAAATACTTTATACATATTTTATTATATGTATAATTTTTTCATTTGGATTTTCCAGGCTTAAAACTGGCAGCTGAGTCTACATTAGCTCAAAATTGGCGTGTTTAAAATATTGCTCTCTTTTTTTTTCACTAAGAGTTTTTATTTGTAATTATATGATAATATTTTAAAATATTGTAGTTTTTCGGTTTGAAAATTACACTATTAATTTAAAAATCTCCAAAGATAATTGTTTATTATGTGAACATTTATGCACATTGCAAAATTCTATAAACTTTCTCGAATTTTACTTGCTTTAATAATATCGGCTTTATTAATTCAAATAGTCAGATCACAGTTGTGATAGACAGTTGTGATGTGTTTTAAAAAAGAAAATTTTATTTATTATGATTATCAGTAAATGGGTTTAAATTCATTAAGAGTAACGATTTGACTAGTGGCGGAAAGAGCTGTAAATGTTCTAATAGAAAATGTTCGGCTTTTCTGTATACTTCCGTTGCACCTCTACATCAAATTGTCGAAAGTAGTGATAGCAATTGTAGTAAGACATTTGCGGAGGAGTAAAGTGCACCCAAATTCACAGGGGAAGGCATACATGAAGGGTACTGTACGTGTCCATAGTTTCAAAATCTGTTTGAATGAAAATCCTAGCTACCCGTTTTTTTGAAACAGCCCCATGCAACTTGCTATTCGGTTCATGAGATAAGAGTGTCATGAGAGTTGACCAGCACCGTGTGTAGCGCTGACTATTCACTAGCCCTAGATTCAAAAAATGCATAGGGTAAAAAGTGAAAATTCAATTTTTTATAATAAAAACTATTTTAGCGCATTTTCATTTATGTCACATTAATCAATAAAGTTTGATTTATTTTTTGAAGAAAGACTTACTTCCGAAAAAGGTGAAATGCTAGAGTTTTTGACAAAAATTCGCTTTAATTTTCGGCGGGAAATTCAAATCGAAATACTATTACAGTTACATTAAATATTAATATCAATATTTAAACGGTGATAATAGTATTTCGATTTGAATTTCCCGCCAAAAATCATAGCGAATTTTTGTCAAAAACTCCAGCATTTTTTCCTTTTCGGGAGACTCTAAAAAATATGTAAAACTTTCTTGATTAATGTTACTTAAAAAAAATTGCAATAAAATAGTTTTTATTAAGAGAAAATTGAAATTTCACATTTTTTTCCACGTATTTTTTTGACTTTCGGCCCTCTGAACAGTCAGCACCACGGTGGCCACTAGTCAAAATTCAGGACATTTTCAATTCAGAGTTGCAGGGGGCTGTTTTAAGATATCGCAATAGTACTTTATGATACAAGTGCACAAAAGCAGACTTTCGATAAAGGTCGTGAAGTTGGCAACAGGAGATGGAAGCGTATACCACACGGTGGCCGCGGCGCACGAGCCGAAGGCGAGTGCCACCCGTATTGGAATCTGAATTCTTGAGGGCGCCACCAGCGAAATCATTTCAATATGGCCGCCATAACAGGTAGGTTTTGAATAATAATATTGAATTGGTAGTAAAAATCACAAATTATCGTTAAAAATATCACAAAATGAAGTTAAATATTAAAGAAATTTGTGACTTTAGAAATTCTACACCCTATTGTAGAAATTTCGTTCATACAGGGGGAACGAGTGTTACAAGCGGGATACGTCCTTTTTTGTGGGAAAGAAAGTGATGAAAATTCGTCAATTAAAATTATTGTATATTGTTTATAAACGTCTCAAGTAAAAGCTACTCACCATGAAATAAATAGAACTATTGTAAATTATAAATTTAAACTTAAATTAAATTAAAATTTAATTAATTAATTTGTGATGATCTGTTTACCCCCCCCCCCCGTTATTTCGTCTCCGGACGCTTCAATCTGCCCAGGGTTTAGGTATATTTTAAGACGAAATGAGAACAGATCTTTAGGTAACAAAATATACAAAAATGATTTATTTCCCTACCACTTTTACATTGCTATGTATGAATTTAGATTTGAGTCTAGTGTGGATGTGTAAATGTATGTGTCTGTGCTTTAAATTACATTTTTAAGTGTTTGTGTTTTCTTGGTATGAGATTTGCAGATATTTGTGTGTGTGAAGTGTGCGACTCGAAATAGTAAAAGTATTCGATATCTAAATCTTTGTTAAGTTGTTTGAAAGCGGAGGTGTGAGGAAAACCTGGAACGGAGTTTTTATCTTTTAATTCGTCTCCTGAAATGATATACAAGACGAAATTCTCTTTTACATATTTTATACTTTAGTTCATCAGATCGATAAATGCGTGAGATGATCTTTGCAAATGATTAGTAACTTCGTCCTCATGTCCCTTCTCTTTGGTCGGTACGGTATATGTGGAAAGAGAAGTAAATGTGGGAGTCGGTACGTCTCGGTCGGTAAGTCGGTACTCGTATTTATCTGAGAATAAATACTAGTTATAAGTGCGCCTAAACACTAGGATCTAATGAACAAATTGGCATTGATAAGTGCACCTAAACAATGCGAATTTGTCTCCCTTCGATATGCGAAGAGAATAACGTAAGAAAATGGTAAAGACTAAAAATGACTTGAAGAGAGACTGAAAGTTAAACTTGCGCGAAATGTCAGTGATAGGTGCGCCTAAACACTGCCATTTCTACGTCTTTTGGATTGGCAGTGACAGGTGGGCCTGCACACTGATAATCCTCATCGGAGAAGAAAACTTGTAGGAATGGCAAGTATAAGTGCGCCTAACCCTTGAGATTCCTGATGACTTTGGCTATGATAGGTGCGTCTAAGCATAGCGAAAATCCAAGTAAGTTTTCATCGGACGAAAATCCAAATGAGTTTTCATCGGACGATGGTTGACGGTACGCTAGCGGTAGGGGTATGGTGGGAGTAGAGGCTCGCTAGGCTCGAAGATGAGAGTGTGCGTGGCTGACGCACACGTGTGTGTAATGCCTCCTTACAAATTAAGAAATTAATAAAATTAATAATTTAATAAATTATAAATTAATAATTAATTAAATTTTAATTTAAATTTAAATTGTAAATTGTAACATATTCACCACTTTTTGGAAAATGAAAAAATCTAACAGTTTCATGTTTTCGAGCTGTCGAACAGCAACCAAACACGCAACAAAACTCCTTACTTTTTGACTTCCCTAGTGAAGTTTATTAAATTTTCACTATAGGTTCCGTATTTACTATCAGTTTTATTCTATAACACTCAAAAGTATTTTTAAATTCTTATTTCATTTAAAATTTGTATTTTTGTGCGACCGAACATACAAAATGTCAAAATCTACCTGCTTTTGAACGTTCCAAATTTTGCCCCCAGGTGGCGCATCGCAGTGCAGCGGATCCCAATACAGAGGGTCAAGAGACAGTGTGACAACCGAGTTTGTAGATATATTATAAAACTTGGTGAAGATCTTCATTTAACAGGAACTATAGCAGTACTTTTTTATCATGCCTTACTAAAATATGTCATTTTCGGCACACATTTTAGTGCGCAAAAACGAACTTTTTGTGTATGTGAAAAAAAATCAATTTTTTTACACGTGCGTAAGAAATACTATTTTGAACGTCTGTTTAGCAAGCAAAAAGTGATCAATTTCCCACTAGATATTTCTTTTCAAATGTTTTTGCTTTTTCACGCAAAAAATGTGAAAAAAAAATAGAGTCATTTTACTATAAATAACTGCCTAACCTACACAAACATAGATAAATAGATGTTGAAAGTAGCAATTCTTACGCACTTGTAAAAAAAAATAGCATGAGCAATGAGTGCGGGGTCACCAATTGTCTCGTATATGCTGGATACATATACGAGAATGTGATTTCAGCCTTTTATACCCTTTTCACACAAGGTTAAAATCATATTCTCACACTAGTAGCAAAATGTACTATTTTGTGCTTTTTTACAAATCAGAAGCAGTGATTTCAGACCTGAAATGGCATTCACTCCAATACTATTACAGGTTTATGTCTGTGTGAAAAAAGTAGGAGACGATAACACATGACTGGGTTGCGCGCGCAACCGATTTCTCCTCTTATCGTCTCCTACTCTTTTCACACGGACATAGACCTGTAAGAGTATTTGAGTGAATGCCGTTTCAGATTTGAGAACACAAATCATGAGCGCATTTAGCATGCATCATCCAGATCGCCAGATTCTTTGGTGTCACGCGATGGTCTGGATTCATTGCGACGAAATGTGATCCGGATAGTCGAGTTTCCAGATGATCCGTCGAAGCATGAACATCGAAAATAAAACTTAATTGAACCCTCATGGTTGAAAATTGAATCAAATTCTACCGATTTCCAGTCCAAATAATCTGGCAATCTGGATGATTGAGGTCAGAATAGCTGGATTTATATTCTATTCAGTTAAATAAAAATCTTTTTACATTCTCATCAGAGAATGTACTATATTTGTGTAAACTTTCACCCCCCTCCCCCATTTTTTCCATAATTTACAGCTAAATGTAGAGAAAAAATTTTCAATATATTGAATAGACAAATTGAATCACATAAAGTGATTATTGATAGTGTGATTCAAATCTCGCTAAATACGCTTCTAATCTGTAAAAAAAACACAAATAATGATTTTGCGATATCTCAAAAAAAAAAAAAAAAAACGAACAGCTAGGAATTTCATTCAAACGGATTTTGAAACTGTGGGGCACATACGAACAAATCTCCGCCTTCGGTTTTTGTCGACATTTATTTTATACCTATTGCCACTTGAAGCTCAGTATGAACAAAATATTTAATTTTACCAATTTTATGTACTTTTATAATCTTAGTAACTACATAATCAAAATTTAAAGCTGATGTAAGGAAAATGTAAGATTCCTTGTATCGAGACGAATTGATTAGTCTATATTATTAATTCATTTCATTGAAAAATAAAAAAGTTATGGTTACATGTAATTTTCAAAAATTAATTTTTCGACTATACTTTCTCAAATAATCAAAATTTAAAGCTGATGTAATGAAAATGAAGGTACATTTCAATTTTTTTTTTTTGAGTCGTTCAAGAGAAAAAAATTATTAAATATTGAAGGCTGGAAAACACTTATTCAAGTTAGTGTCACGTAGATGTCACGTGACTCAGAGGTTCTGATAATTATCAGTATGACGATTTGACCTTGATGGAACCCAGTGTTGGAGAAATTCTGCCATTGGCTGTAATTTGGCGCACAATTTAAACGAATTTTCTTCATCCCCTACTCGAAAGTACGTAATTCCCGGACTTATTTCTCTTCAGGAAGAGCGTCTTTTACGGCTTGCCAGATGAATCGCGCACTCTGATTGGCTACATTTTGTGCGGCTCGCTTGAGTACTAACCCGACAGTGCTGTCAAATGGAGGGTCCGCGGAATCGGCGCAGTGCAGCTATATAGTAATTTATAGCGAATTCGGTTATCTGCACCGGAGTACTCCAAGAGTGCTCCGAGCCGTCCGAGCCAGAGTCGACTGTTCGATTTAACAACACTGCCCCGGTGCGGTGCATTTTTGGCGAAAACCTTTTTTCTTTAAAGTGGCTGAACCGATTTTGATTAAAAAAACATATATGCTATGGAGGTGATTGAGACAAGTATTAGAAAAAACTTCCCAGCACAAATAAAACAGCGAAACACTTTTTTTTAAATTTTCAATAATTTTCATGACGCGTCAAGTCTTAAAAAAAAAAAAAAATATATATATATATAAAAAATATATATATGTATATATATAATATATATATACACATTATATAATCAACATGTATTCTTTTCATATTTTATTTATTTATTTTTATTTGATGAAACTTTCCTGTTGCGTCCATACAACCAGAATACAACATATATTTCTTTCATGAAAATCAATTCGGCTGTTTCCAAGAAAAGAAGTTTTTCTATTTTTTTCTTACTGACATAACTCATAAAAATATTGTTTATTTATTTATTATTATTATTACTTTGGTAAATTTAATTTTAAATGAGTGTCCACTTCTAAAAAAATTCTTTATTATCACTCTGTTATCACTCTACTATCTGATTTTTTCATGTACTTCTCTCACTCGGATTGGAAATATCTCACAGAAGAAAATTAGTAATAATAGTAATAAAAAAGTGAAAAAAACTGCATGATTATATTTTAAACGGACATTTTGCATAAATATTAAATCTATTCAAAACACTTAAAAGTTGAAATTCATGATTTTTGCAAAATCTTGAAAAGATTTTAAAAACTTTTTTAT
>JAUEJJ010012355.1:0-16368 GCA_032164275.1 Synergus coniferae | reverse complement strand
ATGAGTCCCCACTTACGGTAATGTTTTTGCTACCCAGTCGCGAGACGGAGTTATATCTCCTTATTATTCCTTCGTGGGCGAACTATCGATTAGCCGGAGACCCGATCGATGACGCGAGGTCCTGAAGGTTCCCGAATCACAGAGCAAATCGCCACTTGTCAGTGTCTTCCCGTCTGGTACTTGAGCAAGACTCCCAGACCTATCCACGTCCAGAGTCCGCCATCCCAGTGTATATTAGTACAGTCGCCTCTCGAATTTCCAACATTAGGCACATTCAACACTATCATCTTTGAGACAACCCTTACCACGGTTTTTTTTCTAACTTTGTACACTCCCTCCTTTTGTTTTGGAATCGCACGCACGAGTAATCAGTAATTTACATACTTCATGTATCTATTTTCTAAAAAAATTACTGTCCCCCTTTTATACTCATTTCGAGTATACGTCACTGCAATATTATTTTGCCATGCGCAATGGGCGTGGTTTATGAAATGTTGAAAGTATCAGTATTTTGATCTAAGCTAATGTGGAAACTTCGAGACGCGATTGTACGACATCCAAAGGGATGCCGACGTCAGGAAGGACGTCGACGCCCTACCGCTTCTCCAGAAATGATCCAGAGGCCGAGGATGGCCAGATCCTGTTGGGCAAGACGCACATGTCAGAAGGAAATCCGATTATGTCCAGGAAGACGCCAGATCAAAAGAGGAGGTTCTTACGACTTTCTTTGCCTTTAACAGATACGAGGGCGAGGTCACCCTCCGGAATCCTGGCTGTAGTCGCCTAATGTACTTATTAGTTACGCTTCTTCTGTCATTACTAACTGCACCTTCTTCTCGACATTCTTGCCTCCCACATCTCCCTTCCTTCGCCCGGAATAATTAGTCCTTATACGTTATGTTGGTCCAAAAAACATCAAGTTCGGAATTTTCGAAATATTTTTGCACTACTGTGTTCCTTTCGCCAAAATAATATAACTAGTTTTTTTAGGGTTTTAAATTAATATTTAGAGGTTGAGAAAGACATTTTTATTTTTCTATGAGTTTTGTAGAAAAGTATATGGGAAAAATTCACTCTTTTTTCACTTCTCTTTTCAGCCTTGTTAATAATATCCAACATTGATGTCCGTTTGTATGTTATTTGATGACACATTAAAAGTACTTTTCCAAAAAAGAACGCTTTAAAAACTTAATATTTATAGCTATACTTTAAAGTTAAATATTGCCATTTTGGCTCTTTTCGGAGACCTTTTTCTATGCCTGTTTATTAATCTTATTTCTTGAAAATTACACTGAGAGATAAAGTAATTTTACGGAATTTCATGGAATTTTAAATACTATTAAGATATTTTACGATATCTTATGGGATATTAAATTATTTTAAGGACTTTTATGGGATTCAAGGGATTTTATGAAATTTCAGTAGATTTTCAGAAATTTTAAGATATTTGATAAGACTTCATGGGACTTTGAGTAATTTTAAGGAATATCAAGTGATTTTATTTACGAAATTTAAAGGCATTTGAAGAATTTTTATGAAACTTATGGAGATTTCTAAAATTAGACAAAGAATTTTAAGTTTTTATATTTCAAGAAGTAAGAATTCTCAATTATTTTGTCTACTAGCAAAAGGTATGCAAAAACGAGAAATTAATCGCGCACAGAGCGCCCGGATCATAGTTGCTAGTAAACTAAAATTTGAAAAAATATTTTTACCGGTACGTCGGATTCTTTTGGTCTGGTTGTGGTGCATGATTGGTAATCAGATTTCGGAGGCCTCGGCGATCCCCATGGTGCGGCAGCCCAAACACCGCCTGTATTGACACCCCAGACTCCACTTCGTTCTTCTCCCACAGCTCCTCTCGTGTACAACGGTTCCCAGTTTGTTTCCACTGTTGCCCAATTATCTAGAAAACAAAAAAATTTAATAATGAACGATTGAACCTCAGTTATAATAACTGTATTTTTATTTATAATTATACAATTGTATGATTCAAGATGAACATTTTTACTGACCCTTAATAGAATGCTCTTAAATCTTAGATAATAGATCAAATTTTGTATAACAACTACATGATTTCAGCCGATTTTCATATCTATAAAGCATGCCGCCCGCAATCTCGTTTTTCGAACGATGTGTGTAGAAAGGAAAAATTACATCATCGAAAGAATATGGGTTATATTTATGGTAGTTTATGAATATTATGTTGACAATAGACGAAGGTTAATGTTTGTCAGGAGGATAACATAAGGATATAGTGGCGCCATCTCCAGCTTTGAAGTTTCGAAAAACGAAATTGTGGATCCTACCCACAGATTTGGAAATTATCGTGCTCACACTAAAAATCTACAAAAAACACACACATACGTAGAGACAGGTATATTCGTAAAAACATGTTTAGAGGGTTCAGAGGGTCACGAAACGTGAAAATTTGACAAAAACAGGTGGGGGGTTTAAATTTTACACAAATCTAATAACTTCTCTGATGATAGTGTAAAAAATATTTGAAGAAAAATTTACAAAAATTTAAAAGAAAGTGGTAATAAAGACTTTTGAATTAAGTGTATTGAGAAGAATTGATTGGCTTTCTTTAAGTTTTCACCTAAGGTCTACCTACCTGCTAAACCGTCGGACAAATTGGCAACTTTTTCTGACTTTGCTGGTTCCATTATAAAAGCAGGTGCGCTTTCTGGAATCAAACTGAGAACGGAACTATTATCGTCCCACAATCTACATCGTGAATCTTCTTCCACACTTTCTAGTTCTAGCAGAGGCTCGTCTGTTTCTGGAAGGTCATCATATGGCACTAGTTCTGGTTCATACTACAAAAAGGAAAACAAAACGCGATAAATAAAAATAAACTATCATTATGATTATTCATTATCATAGATAAATATATTTTTTTAGCTTACCGGAGGTTCAGAAAATGTATTAATAAAGAAACTGTCAAGATGATTTGCAACGCCTTCGCAGTTAAGTGCTTTTTCCTTCTCATCTCGGTCACCAAGATTTGACTTGAAATCAAACTTAAGCTCGCTGCGACTCAATTCTTCAACCTGACGTTTCGCTTTCTCGACATTGCTGCTCTCAAAGATCAACTGAGAACCAAACGCATTCGATTTATTTGACTTTCCAAAGGTGGAAAAAGTTGCTTCCTGATTTCTCGCAACCACGTCACTAAATTTGGCTCTGTTTTCACCCCAGCACGAAGGCGGCGGCGGCAAAGGAGAGGAAATTGGCGACTGCAATGTTTTTGATTCCTCCCGTTGTGATAAAACTCCACTCAATAAGATCGCTGAAAGTTTATAGTAAATCGATGAATAAAGCAACTTAAAAAAATACATATTGCAACTGTCTTTACTTTGTAAGTCATTTTATAACCCCTAAAGATCTTTTTTTGTTACATTTGAAACACATTCAAGGGTTTATACTGTAGTAATTTTATGTGAAATAGAAAAAAAAAAATTAGCTGTGAAGGTGTATCAATTTTTGTGCCCCTTCAATGAGCACTTTGCTTGCTGGAAGCAAATAAGATTTTGGTATATGAGTCAAAACCTTTAGCACTTTATTTTATATGTTTTAATAGACCTTTCTAACACTATCAGGACCTGAGATAGTACCTTCCTGTATAATTAACAGTATACGTGAAAATGAATAAAATTTTAATATTTCCATAATGCCTACCTTTAAATGATATGTTAAAGATGCCACCTGATTTTTTTTTCACACATTTTAACTTATTTTTTAAAAAGATACAGCAAGTGAAAGTTTACTGATGTGAAATTCATGCCGATAACTCTGCTTTTTAACCTTTACTTGTGCATAGCTCTTTAACAAATTTTTCTGTAAAAAACCATGAATGGGAAAAATGTTCACAATTAAAATATCTTTTCAGTGACGTGAATCTTTTTCATTAGTGATTTTTTTTTGGCTTAGTTATTCCAACTTTTGTTCAGGGACAAACATTCAATGAACAGATAGTAACGAACATGCTTTTCATGGTCGTATTGTCAAAAGTAACCTACATGATTTTTTAAGAAACTTGTAAATCATGCTTTGTTACATCAAATATCGTGTGTAACGCAATCTCTCGCTCGGCATATAAAGACTGACTTTCACTACTAGGTGCACAATACACTATTATTGTACACTATAATTTGACAGAAATGTAGTTATTCTTGTATTAATTTCTAAAAGTACAATGTCAGGAAATCTTTAAACTTCGATCAGACAAAAAACAAATATAATACGAGGGCTGTTTGACAAGTCAGTGACTTTTTGAATAAGCGATTTTTTTTCGACAAATAAGCGTTTTATTTCGTCAACGCCATCTATGAATAGACTACTGTTAAATCTTGAGCAGGCCGGGTCATTTAATTTATGTTTGACGGTCATTGAAAACACATATGGTAACATCGTGAATTTTAACGAAAATGAAAATAAGTGAATTTCGTATTCTGATTAAGCATTATTTTTTATGTAGAAAAACCATTACTGAAAAGAAGGAAAGGCTTGATAAATACTATGGGAACTCTGCACCACCAATTTAAATGGTTAAGAAGTGGTTTACTGAGTTCCGTTGTGGTCGTACCAGCACAAGTGATACCGAACGTTCAGGTTGCCCAAAAGAGGCATCTCAATTGAGCGTTTACATGAATATTTGGACATGAGAAAACTATCTGCGAGATGGGTGCTGCAATTGCTCACACTCGATCATAAGCGCAACCGTGTGACCACTTCATAGGAGTGTCTGACGATGTTCAACCGCAATTCGAACGAGTTTTTGCGCCGTTTCGTAATCGTGGACGAAAAATGAATCCATCACAACACACCAGAAACCAAGGAACAATCGAAACAGTGGGTTTCTTCGGGTGAACGTGCACCAAAGAACGCCAAGGTGGGTCTGTCGCCCAACAAGGTCATGGTCACGGTTTTTTGGGATGCACGCGGTATCATTCACATCGATTACCTTCAGAAGGGTAAAACAATCAACGGCCAATATTAGTCAGAGCTTTTGGACAGATTCGATATTGATTTGAAGAAAAAAAGACCGCATTTGTCGAAGAAAAAGGAGCTGTTCCATCAGGACAATGCACGGGTGCACACGTGTGTAGTCACTATGGCAAAAATCCATAAATTGGGCTACGAACTGGTACCTTATCCAGCATATTCTCCAAATTTAGCCCCCTCCGACTATTTCCTGTTTCCAAACCTGAAGAAATGGCTGGACGGTAAGAGATTTGGGTCGAATGAAGGGGTTATCACCGAAATAAACGCCTATTTTGAGGGACTTGAGAAAACTTATTATTTGGAAGGAATAAAAAAATTGGAAACACGCTGGACTAAATGTGTCGAACTAAAAAGAGATTATGTTGAAAAATAGAACGCTTATTTGCCGAAAAAAATCTCTTATTCAAAAAGTCACTGACTTATAAAACAGCCCTCGTACTTCAAGTAAAATTACTACAGATATAATACTACAAAATGAAAAAAAAATCCCTACTTTCTTCTAAAAATGACATGATTGAAAAATCGTGAGTCTTTTGAAAAAAGAAATGACACCTAACGATTGCTTATTTATTTCAGAATTTCGATTTTCATGAAAAATTGTGTGATTCAGTTGACTGGGTTTGACTTATATGGTAAGTAACATATAACCATGGTAAGTAATGTACTGCCATTTCGAATTTTTATACACTACCTTCGGAAATAGTCAGTATGCCTGTTTTTTTAGCAGTTGCTTAAAATTCTTTGATTTTTATGGTATAATAAAATTCTACGGCTAATAAGTTAAAGGGAAAAGTAAAATCTGTATTTTATAAAAAGATATTGCCAAAAAACGTCAAATTTCAATATTTTCAAAAACGTCAATAACTCCGAAAATATTTATTATTTTAAAAAGCCCTTGGTCTAATTTTAAAGATAAACCATAGTTTTTGTGTACCCTATTCAGATATTTTTGAAATTATTTTCCTAGTTTTTGCCATAGGCTCAAACATGTACGAAAAATCTCGTAAATTTTAAAATGATAATTGTTCCCCATACATGGATAAAAAAAATAGTAAATGAATATTTTCATAGATTTTACTACATTTGATTAAAATATGGTATATTTTGATTTAAAAAAAATTTTTGTAAATAACTACGGATATTTCAAATTTTATGATTTTTCTATGCAAGTTTGAGCCTATGGCAGAAGCTAGAAAAATAATTTTAAATATTTGAACAGCGTATACAAAAACTATGAAAATTTATCTTTAAAATGAGACCAAGGGTTTTTAAAAATAATAAATATATTCGGAGTTATTAACATTTTTGAAAATATTGAAACTTGAGGTTTTTTGGCAATATTTTTTTATAATATACAGATTTTACTTTCCCTTCAGCTTATTAGACGCAGAATTTTATTAGCTTTCGTGCTGTTTTGGAGAAAAAGTTTTCAATTAAATATTATAAAAATTAGAGAACTTTAAGCAAATGCTAAAAAACAGGCGTGCTGACAATTTCCGACGGTAGTGTAAATAAAATTGTATTTAAGTGAAATCAAAAGAATCAATTTTTGTACGTTATAAAAAAGTTCATGTAAATTTCTATTACTAAAAGCAAAAAAGTGACAGGTAGCGTTAAGAAAAATAACGACTTTTAAACATCACTCTAATTTAAAATACTTACTTTTTGCGTAAGTTTTCTCTGTACCCCGACGTTTTTGAGACTGTTTTTCCTTGCGTGGTGGATTTTTACTTTGGCGAGTAACTTTGAGAGCAGCTTCGATATTAAAACGAGACTGATGATGATGATTCTTCGTATTGGAACGAGTTGTATTCGTTTTCCAGCGATTTGGATTATCTTGTTTTTCTTTGTCATAATCATCGTCGTCGCAATCTCCTTCATAATTGTCCCTATAATCCACCGGCGAAGGAGGAATTGGCTGTGGTTTAGCCTTCTTTGTCATTGGTTTTCGTTGAGATTTGTCTGTTTTCGAGGTGTGATCACAGTTCTGAAACAGTATTTTTCGTTAGTTATTTATTTAAAATTTCAGACACAAAAATATTCAGATATCTAAGTATTTCTTTACCTTGAAAGTATTGTTGTCCTCGTGATTCGAACTCTCTGTGGTAGTAGATGAGGTTTCCTCTTCGGAAAACTGCATGCTTTTTTGACTAGTATTGGCTTCGTACTTTTTGAAAGAATGGTTTGGACCACTGCTGCTACTACTATTATGGCTATTGCTGTTGATAACTTGTTTCCTTTTGCCTTCAGATTTGGTATTTTCCTTAGAAAAGGTCGTCACAGATTCAACTTGAGCCTCGTGAATGATGAGTTTTAACTCTTCTTTTAATTTACTTTTCCTGGTCACGGGGCTAGATTTTATCGAACAATTTGTCCCTGACTTCTTGTCCTAGAAAGAAACAAAAATATGTTATGAAAAAAGTTATGCTGAAAATTATAGTGGACGATACTTCAACATCTGCTTAATCTATTAGCACTATGATCATTCGACAGAGGTAGAGAAACTGGCGAGAATTGCAAGGAGTAGGCACTCCTACACTTGCTATTCCCAGAACATTTCTCCGTGGAGAATTGTCAATGTCCAGGTGCACCTGACATTACCATTCGCAGTGGAAGAAATGACGAGCCTTGAAGTGAGAACTCGATTAAAGGAATATTCGGAATATTTTGTTTTCTTGATTTAAGGGGGTAACTCCCTCTAGATCCCGAACGAAAGGTGCTTCTTTAGAATTTTTTACTTAAATAAAAAAACCACGTAGACAAATATTCTAGGGTTACTTTCATCAACTTTCGAACAATGTTATTATAAAATGAGACGAAAATGTTCGAAAATGGCGGAGTAAACCATGGTGTACTAGAACGTCTCGCCGTGGAAGTAGTAGGACTACTGTATACACAATAGCGTCCGTAATTCTCAAGTGGCACAGAATGAAGGGTCACATTGTGAATTTATATACTTATTTTACTCAGTATGAACCAATAAAAGGTAATAAAAACCGAATATTATTGAAAATTTTCACTGTTGTAACCAAAACTTCGGTTTTTGATGAAAAATTTTGTAATATTTGTGCTGATAAAAATATAAGAAATGTATATAATCATTTATATTATTGGTGCATGTAGAGTAGTTTTAATTGTGGAGAAAATAATAGTTGAACGAAGTTAACCGCTTGAATAGCCTTTGAGTAATCGTGTGCAGCTTGCGAAAAAAAGGTTTCGAGAAATCTCTCTCTCTCTCCCCCTCTCTCGCTCTCTCTCTCACACACAAACACACACACACACGCACTTACTAATGTTGCAAAATTTACTATGCATGTTTTTGATGCCTGCCCCGACATTTGCAAGCACGAGCGGAACAAGTGCTGCTGGTCAGGGGCAGGAATCAAATATATATGCAAAGTCAAATATAATCACTTTTTAAAAAGAAATAAATTCAATTTTATAACCATATCTGTATTACATTCTCATCAGAGGGAATGTATTATATTTATGTAAAATTTTACCCGCCCTGTTTTTGTCAAATGTCCACGTTTTGTGACCCCCTGAATCCGAAAAGCATTTGTTACGAATGTGTCTCTCTATATGTCTGCCTGTGTGTATGTTACACATTATACGTAAAAATAAAAGATTAGTGACCCTACGGCTGACGACAGTCTCATGTTTCGGTGTATCATACCAATGCACCAATCTTACACTTTCTACCTTAAAATTGATGCTGAAGATAGGTACTTGCGACCAAGGTATAAAGAAAATTCAATTTTTTGAGGGAGTTATCCCCTTAACCCATGAACAACTAACTGACCATTGGGATAGAATTCAATTCACTCTCCCGAGAACAGGACATCGAGTTTCCTGTCAGTATTGATACCGTTTGAAAATATATTTATTTTGAAGCTTGGCACAACTAAAACATTTTCTAAATTAACATCAACCCACTTTCCGCTTTCTAATATTTTCACATGAATAATACCACATCTCATGATTTTGTCGATTCCGTTATCCCCAAATGCAATTTTTTCACCTTCACTTTTCTGAAAATCGGAGAATTACTGTGTCTAAAATAAATGTGCCCTGATGCACCACGGTAAGAGGTACCGTGGTACCTCTTACCCACTGTATATATTAGCGCTAATTCTAAGAAGAGGCAATTCGAATAGAGGTAATTCGAGAGTGTGGTGTAATTGTTGAAAGAGCACAAGCTCCCACATTATTTGGCACTGATTTCCGTTTTTCTTCTGTGCAGGCAATGAAAGCACTGACGTCATTGTCACCATGATTCGCGTTTTTCTTTTTCCAACAATTTCTTATTATGTGCTCTTTGTTATGACAAAAAAAACACCCAATATCTTTCCTTGAATTTTCTGGATTTATTTTAAAATTATCGTATTCTTGTTCAACAGCACTTTTCTCATCGCAAAGGCATTTATCATCTCATCGGTGATTCGAGGGCGAATCTCTTCCTTCAGAAGTCACTAATGTAAATATTTTAGAGTCTGCTGTGTTGGATCTACAATAGTCCATGCTGTAATTAACGAGTTGTCTTTGGAGGGCAAGCTACCAAGTATTTTTGTTATTATTACATCTGACATCACTTCTTCAACATGTTTTAGTTTACGAGACAAGTTCTTAATTTTTGAGGAATTTGGCGAGATACAAACTGTTGTTTCCATTCTGTATTCATGAAATTTCTGTGTCAAGATATGCTTGTTTGAAGTTGTTTTCTGTTCATGAATCGCACTAAGCTTTGTACACATCTCAAGAAAATAGTAACAATAAAATGATGGACAGCAGACCAGAGACATGACACACTGAATAAACCTCGACTTTCTGTGATGAGCACGACGAACGACGAGGTAGAAAAAAAATGGTGTCGATCAGGGTAGTCGCGGAAAAGCGAGAATGAAGCGTTATGGTATTCACCTTGTAGGAAATTACCATTGTTATAATTCCATCATCGAGTTTCCCATCTTATATATTTTATATGCTCCGCGATTAAGGGTTGATTCTCTTATCCCCACTCCTTGTAGTTAGCAACGCCATATTGCCTTGTTCACTTGGTGACAGGCCGTAGCAGGAGCAAGACGTTTATCTACAACTGTGCGTGCAATGCACATATCTTCTAATAAATCTAGTTGTGATGAACTGTGGTGTTGAACTTATTTCTTAACCTAGACTTGGATCTAGTAACAAATTATAAACATTTAGTAGATAATTCATCATTCCTACATAAGTTTTCCCAACCATACATCCGGCCTACAACCTCACAACTATGTTTTTCAGAATTTACACGTGGTCAGTGTGACCTGGTCTCATAACCTATTAAATTTTAACAAAAATCGTAGAATGGTGGATTTTGAGAGAACAACACAATTGATATAGTTGAAAGTAAAAATATAATTAGTCAAATAGATACAGAGAATGAGACAAAACTAACCTAACTTGAGCTAGACTTATTCGCTGAAGGTACAAGTTGGTTATTGTTGGGCAACCTCAAGAACGTCAAATTTTTCTTTCTTAATAAATAAGTATCTAATAGTACAAGGTGTCAATAAATATATTTTCAAAATGAATCATTTGGTATTTTTAAAATAAAAAAGATATTATAAAGCGGCTTTATTTATCACGTGATAGAGTACAATAAACGAGTGCCATAAATTTTCTGCAAGCAACAAAGACATGAGAAGTCCTCTAAAGAGTACCTGCATCTTGCATAAAGTAAAAATTTTGTATGATCTGTTGAGCCCAAGGGAAAAATTCAGTCTTCAACAAAGTATATATATTATACGTCAACAGTAATTGTAGAACTTTCAATAAAGGTAAGAAAGAAGCATGTCTCGTCGACAATACTCTTTTTTCCCCAAAAGCCAACCTTATGAATTCAGCCTCTTGTAATATATTCTTTACCGTCGTGTAACTTGTTCTTTAAAATAAATATGTGGCCTTGGGACTGGATTGCGTGCGCTGCCTTCCCTGCGGCCTGAGAGTGTGCGCGCGTCGTAGTCGCATTGCACTATTCTGTGCGCGCCGTAGTCGCATTGCGGCATTTCCGCCGGTTCCCCCCAACCTAAGGGTATATAAGTCAGCGCCTCCGCGCTTTTAGGCATCATTTATCGTTCAGAATTCAACCGTAGTTCATCTCAGCAATTTATTCTCTGCGTCAAAACTCAGTGTGCCTCAGTCGACACGTTTTCAGTTTCTTTCAATTCAACGACTTAAAATAACCTACCATATCCTCTTATCCCTAGGTATTGGTGTAACTATACCAATTACCCTCTGTACCATTGCGAGTCCTTACGCCTATCCGTGCCGGATACCGTTTAGAACCGGATGTGTATCGAAGTTGTTCCTTCGCTCCCGTTCCTACAATCCGGAATCACTCTGTATCCATTCGTCCAGCTAGCCAGCCTAATATGCCTAGACGAACGCGATTAGGAAAACGCCATTGACGAGCAAAAAACGAGCTGCATAACGGGAAGCCGAGAAGAAGGAGCAACAAAGGTACGAATACGCGAATGCCCCTGTTTTTCCGCCTATCCTCCGGATTCCCGAAAACCCGAGTGTTTGCACCTGCGCGTTGTGCCTGGAATCTTACATTTACGTCTGGGACCCAAAGGACCCTTGCTGTCAGTGTATGTGGAAACTGTGGATACTTAATTATCTTTTCAAAGTGACAAACTAGTAAGAATGTGGAGATTCCTGTTTCCTACGTCCTGAGACACCTCCGTTCCCTCGTAAATGCAAAACCCTCAACCAGTGCCAACCTCAGGACATCCCCCCCCCGTTTACCACTGGACAATGTGCTCAGTCCCAACTGCTATCGTCTGCGCGACGGAAAACCTGTGACCACGGATTACCGAAGTTCGGAGTCTCGCTCAAGAGGACCCGGACGACGATGTGCTCATCCTCCAGACGTCACTAATCAAAGCAATCCAGGGAGATGACCAACCGGCCGAAGTAGTCCTCAGACTTTGAACAGTCGTCACCAAGACAACCTCAGGAGGCAAGAAACGCCTCTTCTAGAACCAACGGTTCTTTTAGAACCACTAACAACCAAAGGCTCTTGTAAGAGCCACCCAAAACTAAACCATCGGCCCTTTTCAGGGCCAACAATTATTTAACGAGAAGTGACTGGGTGTTTTTAAAAATGAATCCCAAAACCCTTCCCATGTATACCATCCCCCCCCTCCATAACTCCTATATTCTGAAAACAAAAAACCTAGTGTCTTAATTTTATGAACCCTCTTCCGATTCTGGTGTTCCTAGTTCACAGGAACCCAATTGGGGAACGGTGTTCCGAGATTAAGGATCTGATGTGACAGGCTTACGAACCCCTTCAAAGCCCCTACTCCTCCTACACAAATTGTTTCCTCCTTGCTTTAAAATTTCTGGAGTCGACAACAACACTTTGCTCGACAGACTTACGTAAGCTATAATTTTGTAGGGATGATAATTCAAAATGACCTATAGAACTTTCAACAAATACGATTTAGATATGCTAAGAACCTGAGAAGTCCGACAGACATAATAGTTTGGCTTGTCTTCGAAATGATGCTGTTTAACTTCGAAGTTTTCTATGATTGCAAGGCGTTTGTACATGACATGGATTTTCATGTAGCCTATTCAGCAGAGTACTATGTGTCACAAATTTTTTAATTATGATTCAAAATAATTATACACATTATACGTAGAAAACTTCAAATTCGCTGAGAATGGTTTATTTATACGGATTATACGTAATTTTCATCATAGACAAAACTATGCATTATACGCAAAAAACCTGGAGTTTCGCTAGAGAATATGTTTACACTTTGATTTCTTAAGAACTTACCTGTACATCTGGAAAATTTTCATTTGAATTTTCTTGAGCTTCAACGGTATTATGCCGCTTGCCATTTTTCCTTCGAACGCCATTTGGCATTGAATAATTTGAGTCAATGGGTGAAAAATCTTCGCAGCGTTTTAAATGCGAATTTTCCTTAGATTCCATGTCGAGTTTGAACCTTCGTTCATCCTCCGCTGACCAGTCGGGGATCTTTGGACTCTTTGAATCCTTCGATTTCTTTCCGTTTATACTCCAATCTGATAACACATCATCTTTTTTACCTGCAAATTACAAAAAATTTTCATTTTTGAAGTTCCATATGTTTAATGACAGTGGCATGAAATGAGATCGAAGTGATCCAAACGAAGAGAATGTAGGAGAGAGTGAAGTTATAGCGCCGGCGCACTGTACCTGAAATAATTTTTAGTTGGAAAGTGGTATGATACAATTTTTGTATAAAAATACATGTCAGAATAGGGACGTTATTTGTAAAGGTCACTCTGCAAAGCATCGACTCTATACTCCACTTTTCTCTATGTACACCTCAAATTAATAGTAGAGAAAACTTCAAAAACAAAAAAATCTCTACGTCTTAAATTTGGATACGAGAGGTCTATTAATTCTTAAGCGGCACACCTGTATGAAACGTAAAGGACACACACGTAAAGAAATTTTGTGCAATAACGGCACTTATAGATAACTTTGTTGGGCCAAACTGTAAGACTTTGTTGAAAGTGCAACTTTAAGTCAATAACTTAAAAATCTTCAAACAAAGAAAAATGGAGCAGTATACTTTTCGCTCCCACAGTCTTCATTTTCAAATATCACTGAACTATGGAAATCATTGTAAAGGGAAATCACGGTAACGAGAAATCTTTACGAAGGAAAATCATTGCAAAGGAAAATTATTTTTAAAAAAAGAATCATTGTAAAGGTAAATCATTAATCTTCATGGTGGTGTGGAAAAGAGCATACAAATCTATTTTAAATAAAATTTCAAATATTACTGAACTAAAAACGGGGGAGAGTGGATATTACTTGAGAGGGAGCAGTAGAGGTGAAGACAGATCTACCATCCGTGCAGTGAAAGGCACGTTTGCTCCCGTCAGTAGATCATTTATAAGGGTAATTACCTAAGATAAAATACCTAGTAATTACTATTTCTAGGTCAAAACTGTAGTTATTTAAAGCATGACCTTTGGCGTGTAAGGTTCATTTCAAGGGCGATTGAATTTTCGCTCCCAACCTGGAAAAGGTAAGGTAATATACTTTAGGTAATTACCTTCATAAATGATCTACTGATGGGAGCGAAAAGGGTGCGTAGCTCGACGCAAGTGCATTAGAAAAAAGACGGATTATTGGAAACATTGGTTTTCATCGGTCATCGGCATTGAAACATTGGAAATATCGATGTTTAAAGGTCAATTTTGATGTTTTTGACTTCAATGTGCAATTTATCGACGTACACTCAGAAAAAAACTTGATTTAAATCAAAACTTTTATTTTAATAATTGAGAGTAAAAATTTTTTTATAAACAAGAAAACTTTCTTTTAAAATAATTTTATTTCATTCAAACAAAATTTATTTGATTCAAACAAAATTATTTTGAATTATTTTTATTTAAAGAAACTCTTTATTTAATTTTTAAAAAAATTTGTTTGAATTAAAGAAATGTTTCTTTAACCGTATACCAATACTACAATTTCTTTGATTCAAAGAAAGTTTCTTTGATTCGAAGAAACTGTTTTCTGGGTGTATCATTGTTTCGTTTCGATATCTCATCACTAGTACAAAATGTAGTCAATCTGGCATTTCATTTGATGAACTGAACATAAAACCTACATAGAACCTTACACTCTAAAAAAAATTCTATTGGTAGTGAAATTACGCTCCTTTCAAAATCCATCCTCTGAAATTGAGCAGATTTCTTTTATCTGTCAAAAAAAATTGTTTAACCGTTAAAAAAATTAATTTATTAAACACAAAACGAAAATAGTTTTACCGATAAACGATTTCTTTTGACTATGAAAAGAAATCCTTTAAATATTAAAGGATTGCATTTGTAGGCTACTGGATGAAGTGCGCCTAAGTATGCATGTGTGATTGTACATTATTTTAGTTTTAGTTTCCCCATTACAGGAAATATTTTGACAGTTTGTAAAAATATTTGGACAATTTGACATTTGGAAATATTTGATATTTGAAAGAAAAATCCTTTAACTGTTAACGTATTTCCTCTCATGCCTATTTTGAATTGAAAAACCTTTAACAGTAAAAGGAATTGTTTGACAGTCAACAGACTGTTTTTAGGGTGTATTGTTGTTCTGTTCAAGTTTTTTTGTTCATATTTTATTTTATGTAATATGTGTACTTAAAGGAACTTATTTTATAATAAGAATAAAATTAGGAGAGACCGGGTGGTCATTCTAGACACGGGGCTATTCGGAACAGCGTGAATAACTTAGAATTAAAACATTCGAAATTTCATTGGAGATAATGTAGGTTGTGTCTCCATGATACAGTTTTACCAATAGAGTTTGGATCACGTATCAACTCTATTGCATTGTGTACAGACAATTTGTCGTTTTTCAACAATAAAACTTTTTTTTGGTTTCCTCAGAACTTTTTGATTTGCGATCACCAGAAGGAAAGTTTTTTTTGTTTCGTTTTGTGTAAGGAATTTAATTCATAGTGTCAATCAAATCTACGTTTATGGCTCTGATTGGTATAAAGTGTAAAAGTTAGAAAATCGCGCTGAGATGTTTCGAGTCGCACGCATTTTGATTCATTCTCTGATCATGAAAAAGCTTTCCGAGGAACAATAATTGTCTCAAAGCAAAAAAAAAACAAAATCAACACAAAAAACTTTTAAGGAAATTGAAAATCCTAGAAGGCGGTAGCCAGCGCGCAGCGGACGACCAAGAAAAGGTCGATGGGTCATAATTTTGAACGATTCGGATTGTTTAATACACAAGTATATAAATGTAAACTGCGTTAATTCGAAATAAACAATTAAAGAACCTTAAAAAATAATCCCAAATTTTTCTTGACTTTTTACTTGCTTTTGCGCGGCATGTCCCTAAAAGCACACACACCCCATACCACATCAAAGTTAGAGAGAATCTGTTTATAGCGTATCTTCGGGGAAGATTCAAACTTTTGAAAGATATGCCTAATTTTCAAAAAAGCATTTTTCTTCATCTCCTAGCCGAAAGTACGTCTTCCCGGCAGCATTTCTGTCCGGGAACAGCGGCTTTTGTGGTCTGTTAGAGTTAACAATAGCTCTGATTGACTGCAAGATTTTTGTGGCTCGTTGACATAGCAACGTTCAATATGAAAAAAAGAGCGTCGGTGTATTTAACGTCAAAACTGATCTGCGATTTTTGTGTATAAAAAGAAGACACAAAACCTCAAAAATTTGGTTAGACTTTTTATCACTTTTTACACTAAATTTTCTTGTTGAATATGTTCAATTATTTTTTGATATGTGTTTTTTATTTTTATACCCGCCTCGACCAGCAAAACCTCGGCTTCG
>JAUEJJ010012274.1:0-16402 GCA_032164275.1 Synergus coniferae | reverse complement strand
ATTTTGATTGGGCAATAAATATTTAAAATATCTAGCAATTTGAATTTTCCGCCAAGGCGGCCACCCCAAACTGCCGAGATCAATTTTCACAGTTGCTCAAAGATCAACGTAGTATAATGCTCTGAAATTACATTGCGTTACACACCCATGCTGGTAGCTATGAAATTGAAGACATTGAACAATATGTACAAGTGTCTCTAACTGGAAGTTTGTTTGATGTAAAAGTACCAACCAACAAAGATGAATTTGAGAAATATATACAAAAGAATCTAAGTTCTAAGAGAATTATAATAAGTATCAAACCTAACAATAATACGTTGCGCTGTGAAATTAAGAGCAATCTTGAAGTAAACTTCGAACCAGACGATTTTATTGGATGATTATTGAGGTTTACATCACGTGTTCTCGAGCCCAATAAGTCACACACTTCAGACTTGCCAGTAACTATTCTTAAAGTGAATGCTCTCAGGGTTGAGTGTAATATCACGACAGGAGCATACATCAACGAACGAAAAGTGCATACAGTTCACAAGTTTTTCCCCACGGTTCCACCAGGATATAAGATCGTTGAAGTGCCTTCACACGTCATTTACCTCCCAGTCGCAGTGAAGTCAATACATCAAATTCAGATTCATATTGTTGATCAAGACATAGAATTAGAGAACTTTCGTGATGAAACTATAACCAATGAAATTTGATGAGTCTATTGCTCACTATGAGATTAATCCACATCAGCCTTATGCCTTATATTGCACTCTAATATCTTTTCACATGTTTAAGTACTACTACACACAGTCACTACACTATTTATAAACGCATGCTATGAAAACTTTTATTATTCGTCGCGGGTTCGAACCCTAAAACTTTCGCATTACATTCCTAATGCACGCCTAAAGCATCGCAGCTAAACCTAATTTGAAATATAAAAAAACAAAATCTAAGATATAAGCTACAGCTTTAGCCCGGGGGGCGAGGGATGCGGAAAATGTCGCTACCTGCGCACTGTAACGACTGCGCAGCTCGTTTTCTCGAACTCAGTTCTAGAAAATTTATATTGAAGTAGTTTACAAACTTTCAATAACTCAAATGTGATTTTTATGAAATTTTTCAGTATTTTTTTATGAACTTCTCTATATATTTTATAGAACTATTTTAAATCGGACTTCGATCTAAACTTTACAGAACTTTTGTAGAGTTATTCCAGAACTACATTAAATGCTGAGTTATACAAAATTTAAAAAATCTGTTCTAGGTTCACTCTTATCCCCTATTATAGTTCTAATTCTATAAAGTTTAATGAATAATATTTAATATTGTATTATAATAAACCCTAATAAAAAATATTGAGCCATTTTTTTCGAAGTAAACATAATAAATCGACTTATGAATTTAACACCTTAGGTCAACACTCTTAATAAATACCATAAAGAGAATGGAAATAAAATTATAAGAAAAATTTAGGAAAAGTGAATTTAAAAAAAAAAGTTCAAGAACAGTTCACAGATTCGCCCCTGGAAAATTTGCGCGCGAAGTATATGTAGGACAGGCATCGTTTAAATACAAAAATCTTTATTGATTCTAACTGCAGTAGTTAAACATTGTGGATATTTTTTCTTATCTTCTGTAAAGTAGTCTCTCTTAACATCATCAGGCATTATGATAATTCGATAAGTATTTGCTGATAATATTTTGTTTAAATGCTGAAAATTTTCCATTTGATAAGTTGCTGCGAATCGCTTCAAAAAACTCCATGTAATGGTGCATGTTGTGTCTGTAATTGAAGAAAAATTAATTAGCGTTTAGGGGAACTGAACTATTAATAAATGTGATCATGAAAGTACTCACATCATTAAAAGTACTAGAGCGAGTAATTCTTTGGTTTGACACAAGTGATGAATATATGCTTTCGTGTGGTGTTTGCAGGTTGTGCAGGTGCAGTCAGCACTGATTGGAGAAAAATCATCGGCATACCTAAATTGGTTTATATGTAGAATTTATGTATTATTATTTAGTACAATTTAAGGTCTTATATATATGGTATAATATTGGTTGTTATAGGAGTCTTGTGTCAAAATTCTAGATGAAAATTGAATGAAAAAATGCTTTAAAAAATGTGCAAAGTTAACAATTGAAACACTTATTGGGTTTCCAAAAAAATAATGCAACTTTGATGAGTTGAATATTGTGCTTAAACTTTAAAGCTTCCGGCGTCATTTTGTGAAGTGTTGGCGCTATATTCGCGCTACTAGAATTAACATTTGTTTTGATATTAGATTGTATAGGGTATCCCAAAAGAAGTTCCTGAAACTAAGTACATATTTTCCGGGACCGGACACTTTTTTTATTATTGAATATTGCGGATGCACAAAAATGCTTCTTTGAAAATTATGCGAATTTTTCAAAAGCTTGAACCCTCCCCTAAGATACGCTATAAACAGTTTCTCTCTAATTTCGATGTCGTGTGGGGTGTGTGTGCAAAGTCAATGAGTGTCACGTGTCCCTAATAGCCCCGGTACCGGGGATATTAGGGAATGTCGCGCAAAAGCAGTAAAAAATTCAAGAAAAATTTGGGATTAATTTTTAAGGCTCTTTAATTGTTTATCTTGAATTAAGGTAGTTTACACTTACATACATGATGACCTGTTGACCTTTTTTAGGCCCTCCCCTGCGCGCCGACGGCCGCATTGTAGGATTTTCAGTTTCCTTAAAAGTTTTTTGTTTTGATTTTATTTTTTTGCTTTCAGCCAATTCTTGTTCCTCGGAAAGCTTTTTCATGATCGGGGAGTCAATTAAAATGCGTGTGTCCCGAAATACCCCAGCGCGATTTTCTAACTTTTACGCTTTATACCATTCAAACCCATAAACGTATGTAGATTTAATTGACACTATGTATTAAATTCCTTACCCAAAACGAAATACAAAAACTTACCTTCTGGGATTTCGATCACTTTCTGGTGATCCCAAATCAAAAAGTTCTGAGGAAACTAGAAAATACTTTTAGTGCAAAAAAATAACAAAATTTCTGCACACACTGCAATAAAGTTGATACGTTAACCAAACTCCATTGGTAAAACGGTATCATAGAGGCGCAAACCTACAATTAGAAACAATTTCGAATTTTTTAATTCTAAGTTATTCATACTGTCCCGAATAGCCACGTGTTTCGAATAGCCCCGGGCTCCCCTTCTATTAAAGGCGGTAGCATACCTATACCTGAGACCCTGCATTTTTATTCTAACCTCCTTAGAAGCAACAACGTTGGAGTCAAGATGAGTGACCTTACGACGGAAGAAAAAATTTATCTTGTCGAATGCATCTTTTCTAGAGGAAAAGTGTATGGGGGATTTTGCACTAAGTATGGAACACAGTGTTACGTGCGAAAACACTCTTAAAAGGTGACAACGTATTATGCACACATTTACATGTATTGCATCAGTCGAGTGGCGAGACACTTTTTGACGTTTATCTTGTTATTTAACCGTTTTTACATTTTATTTTTTATAGAGTTATCGATAATTTTATCGAAAATATAAACGTAGAAGACCGTAGAGACGATGTACCAGGCCGACCTGTATCAGTGACCACACAAGAAGCGTCGAGAAAATTACAGACTATTTCAAGGTTTATCCAAATGCGTCAATTCGCAAAGCTGCCTAAGCTTTAAAGCATAAAATTTTAAAACATTTTCTGAAAATACATCCGTATAAAATAACTTCTCATCAGCTGTTATCCTAACGTTCTATGCGAGAACGTGCTGAATTTGGCAAATTGATAACTGAAATGTTTGGAGTTGAAGAACTTGACGAAAGATTGATACTATTTACAAACGAAGCACATTTTTATTTGAATGGCTATGTTAACAATCAAAATTATCAATTTTGGGGATCAGAAAATCCAGCTGTTTCCATATCTAAACGTTTGTACCCCCAAAAGCATGGGCAGCAATTTCAATAAAAGGAATTTACCTTCAATTTTTGGAATAATCTAGAGATCTTATGTAACAAATTAAAGAAAATATTTTTTGTATTAAAAATATGAGTTCTTAAAATTACCCTATTTTTGAAGACAAATTTCTCGAATTGTAATGCACATTTAAAGTATTTAAAACATAAGATCCGTAGATTGATTACAAACAAATTAATATATTTAGAAAAAGTATTTTTCCTCAATAACTATTAAAAAATAGGGTTTAACGATAGGTCTCCAAGCAATAATTTTGAGGTAAGAAACTACCGATCCTAGCGGCAAAATATTTAAGTAGACCTTTGGCACGCCTACTCACTGCTGCAATGCACACCCTTTACCTCACTCCGGAAAACCTTGGGACACTGACAATGAATACTGTCGTGCTATACCTGACCTCACTCTAAGAGTCTAAGCAACATCTGGTACAGTATTCAGCTCATCGAAAAACAGTTGCATTAATTTTGCACAAACCTAATAAAATTTAATAGTTTTCAATCGAGAGTATAAACATTTTTTTATTTTGAAAAGTTCAAAATCCCGCGTGTATCTAATAATAAAGGTACCATATACCTGAAAAATGTATTTATTCCAAAAAAGTTGCCATTCTCCCTGAGTGATATCGTCACACAAGATTGAACAAAAATTTACTTTTATATAAAAAAAATGGATGTTCAACTAAATATTTAAATTTTCAATCAAAAATATACTTTAAAGTATATTTTTAACTATAATCAGTTCGTATTTATGTAAAAAACGAAAAGACGGTAGAAAGTAGTATATTGTTCAATAAGTGCGGGAACTCATCGATGATTGCCAACGAGTGCGCACACACGCACGAGTGGACAATCGGTGACCCCGCACTCATTGCTCATACTACTTTTTTTTTACAAGTGCGTAAGAAATGCTACTTTGAACGTCTGTTTATCTACGTTTATATACCATAGGTTAGGCAGTTATTTAAAAGGACTATTTGTTTTGCTTTCTCATAGAGGAAGCTTTGTAGACGTTACATTTCCAATATTTTTAAAATGGTTCAATTACACTTTCCTCAATTGATAAATGTCTAATACAACGTTCTCATCAATAGTCCGGATATATGTGTGTGTGAATAGTTGTCCCCCTTTTTTTGTTGCCACTATAATTTGAAAACAGTTGTAGATAAAATTATGAAATATGGAGGCGCATGAATATTCTCCAAATTCCATTTGTCATAATTCTCATTTCACCGAATTTCATATTATCGAATCAACAGTTGTTCTAATGTTCATGCTCCCGAATTAATGTTCGACCTAATATCCGTTTCTCCCAATTCACATAAACTCTAATTTCTATATTCCCGAATTATCATTTCACATAATTTCACATAATTTCCGAATTTCAATGTACTCTAATTTTTAAGTAACAGAATTATTATTTATCTTATTTTTCATTCAGTCGAATTTACATTTGTTCTAATTTCTATTCGTCAGAATCATTATTTAACCATATTTCTATTTTATCGAATTAAAATTTGTCCTAATTTCTATTTATCCTATAAGTATCACTTAACCTAATTTCCATTTTTCCGAATTTTCATTTCACCTTATTTCTAATCGTCCGAATTATTATTTATCCTAATATATGTTTACTATAATTTACAATTATCCTAACTTCAATTTCAACAACTAATCGTTTAATCTACTTCTCTTTTGATCGAATGAACATTCTGCCCATTTTCTTTTGGCCCGAATGGTAATGTTTCCTAATTTTCCTTTTGTAGAAGTATCAAAAGCGAGAATTTCCAACCCGCTGAAAGTTCATTTGTCCGAAATTTTATTTCAACGCGAGTTTCCAATGTATGCTTAGTCAGTAAGTTAGTGTAGGTGGCGCCCTTTGATACATCGTTTTCTTCAATGAAAGTCGTGGTATTTGAATTAAACGATTAGAAATTAGGTGAAATGAAATTTCGGAAAAATAGAAATTGGGTTAAGTGATACTTAGGATGAATAGAAATTAGGATCGATAAAATAGAAATATGGTTAAATAATGATTCTGACGAATAGAAATTAGAACAAATGCCAATTCGACTGAATGAAAAATAGGATAAATAATAATTCTGTTACTTAAAAATTAGAGTACATTGAAATTCGGGAATTATGTGAAATTATGTGAAATAATAATTCGGGAATATAGAAATTAGAGTTTATGTGAATTGGGAGAAACGGAAATTAGGTCGAACATTAATTCGGGAGCATGAACATTAGAACAACTGTTGATTCGGTAATATGAAATTCGGTGAAATGAGAATTATGAAAAATGGAATTTTGGGAATATTCATGCATCTCGAAATTTATAGGGTATACTTGCACCACCAATATCTCAAAACATGCCCAATGATTTTTTAAAATATTGAATTTTAAGGTTTTTATATACATTTATAGTTTTTGTAAAATTGATTTTTCGACTAAGTTCTCCAATAATCAAAATTCAAAGCTTATTTAAAGGGAAGAAAGATTCCTTGCGTCCAGACGATTCGATTGACCTGTAAATTTAATACATTTCATTAAAAACTAAGAAAGTTATGGTTATTTTGAATTCGAAAAATTGACTTTTTTAATTATAACTTTTCAAATTGTTAAAATTCAAAGCTTGTCACAAGAAAAAGGAATCCTTTTGTCAAGACGAATCGATTGACCTGTATGATTAATGCATTTCATTGGAAAATAAGAAAGTTATGAATAATTGTAATTTTTGACAATTAATTTTTCGACTAATTTTTCAAATAATTAAAATTCAAAGTTTATGGTATGTAAGGGAAAGAAAGATTCCTTTTGTCGAGACGAATCAATTGGCCTGTAAGATTAATCCATTTAATTGAATATTGAGGAAGTTACATATATTAATTGATCAGAATTTTGGTATTAGACATTTGTCAACTAAGGTGATACTAATATAATTGAAAGTTGATGCAAGATGTTTTGCTTCGAGAAAACAATGCTTGATGCTTCCTCCATGAGGAAGCAAATGAATTTGCAACCTCATCATAATGAGCAAGCAAGGTGCTCAAAAAATGAGCACAAAAAATATAAATATAGTTAAATGGAACACCCGAGATCGACTTCACAGCTAGTTTCACATGCCCAGAGATAGCAGCAGCGTCGATTTGTGTGAAAAAAAAATATTTTTTACATGAAAAAATAAGAACATTTGAAAATAGACATCTAGTGGGGGAAAAAAGATATTTTTTTAAAACAGGAGAAAAATTATGCATTCTTGAAAAAAATAGGATAGAAGAAAGCTACGAAGTATACGAATATTTAATTACCGTTTTTTGTTCAGTGATATTTCAGGCTGCGTAATATTATTCTGCATCGAGTTATAATCACACGTAAAAGTGAAAGCTTTTGACTGCTCTGTGATTAAATAAGCATACGAGGAATCAAACACATCCACTCCTAATTCAATCAATTCTAATACTGTTACTGGATTCCAACTTCCCATTGACACTCGCAATTTCTCTCTAGGTAACAAATTCTGAAAAGCAATAAAAAGAAATAGTTTTATATTTTTATATTGGACTCATATAAACCAGTATAATTTACAATGGGTCTCCCATTATGGTCAGTTTTATTGCTGTCTTCCTAGAAGTTTAGTTCGCTCCCAAATTTACAAGAGAGGAGATAAGGAGGATTTATCTTTTGCTTCTTTATAGAGGAAGCTTTGTAATCGTTAAATTTTCCAATATTTTTAAAATGGTTTAATTACACTTTCCTCAATTGATAAATGTCTAATACAATGTTCTAACCAATTTTTCGGATGTATGTGTGTGTGTGTCTGTGGAGGGATGTCCCTTTTTTTGTCGCCGCCGTAACTTGGAAACAGTTGCAGATAAATTGATGAAATTTGTAGAGTATATTTGAACCACCAATATCTCACAACGTGCCCAATGATTTTTCAAACTATTGAATTTCAAGATTTTTATGTACAGTAGGCTGCATGTATGCTGTCCCTTTAGTTACTTTTTCTTTTTTGAAAGTCAGTTTCACTCAACATATTAGTTGAACCGTGCCCCAATCAGCTGACGAAGTGAAATAAGTGACGTGCTGAACTTCGCGAGCTGTTTGGGGCACAGTTCAACTAATATATAGATTGAAACCGACTTTCAAAAAAGAAAAAGTAACTAGAGGGAAGGCATACATGCAGCGTACTGTACATTCATAATTTTTCTAAAATTGATTTTTAGACTATAAGTTCTCAAATAATCAAAATTCAAAGCTAATGTAAGAAGAAGAAATACACTCAACTGCCGATTTTTATCCCCTCGGTTCTTGGCCGGGTTCACGGCTGCCCCCCCCCACCCACAGCGTACCTAGGCAGCCTATATGTACCCTCGAAGAGCTCGTACGCTCGAAAAGCCAGAGCTATATCAGAAGTTGTTTACGTGGCGACCAGGGTGGCGAATTATTGGGAGCACTTATGCCCGGTTCAGAGACGATATATATATTTATATGCCGTGCGCCGAAGAAAGGGGTCTTACTCGATAAAATCGATATCAAAATTTTTCGACATTTCGATAGTTTTTGTGTTATTCTTTTTAATGAAACCATCGAAAATTTTTCCGAGCGTTATTATTGCTAATAATTAGGTTTTTATGTACCCGAGAAATCAGGCTTCCGCTAGAGAGCTCGGGATCCCGTAAAACACCTCTCACCACGCACCAATACATCTCCGCTTCTCATCTAAATTGTAGACGGTCACGCTTTGTTTCTTACATAATGGATATTTCCGTCAATATTTAATGAATCGATCTGAAAATTTCCAAAAATCTTCCTTTAATAGTAAGGAACAAATGTCTCACTGAAAGTTCTCTCAAGTATGAAGTTCCCTCGATACTTTTCTTCGTCGAAACTAAAAGAACGAACTTTTCAAGAAGGCTTTAATTGTTATTGCTTCCTCATAAAGAAAGCTTTGTAGTCGTTACACTTTCCAACATTTTTAAAATGGTTTAATTACACTTTCCTCAATTGATAAATGCCTAATACAACACTTTAATCAATTGTCCGGATGTATGTCTGTGTGGATGGATGTCCCCCTTTTATTGGCGCCGCTAGAACTTGAAAACAGTTGTAGATAAATTGATAAAATTTATAGGGTATATTTGCACCACCAATATCTCAAAAAGTACCCAATGATTTTTTAAAATATTGAATTTTAAGATTTTTAGGTACATTTATCATTTTTGTAAAATTGATTTTTCGACTATAAGTTCTCAAATAATCAAAATTCAAAGCTGATGTAACCATAAAAAGTAAGAATTATGATTATTTATAAATTTTAAAACTTGATTTTTCAATTATAAACTTAAAATTGTCAAAATTCAAAGCTTATGTAAGGACAAGAAAGATTCTTTTTGTCGATACGAATCGATTGACCTGTAAGATTAATCCATTTAATTGAATATTAAGGAACTTATATTAATTGATTAGAATTTTTGTATTAGACATAATTTAAAGTTGATGCTTGATGCTTCCTCTATGAAGAAGCAAATGAATTTGCAACCCATTATAATAAGGGAGCAATTTTTTGTGCTCAAAAAATGAGCACAAAAAATATAAAAATAGTTAAATGGAACAACCGAGATCGAATTTACAGCTAGTCTTGATATCGTAAGCATCTCTAGGATATACTGGGTGTGTATACCAAATTTCAAAGAGTTTCAATAATATTTATCTGAGTTATGACGATTTGTTTTAAAACATAATTGAATTTGGCGAATGGAAGAAAAGGAAAACACGGCTGCGTGAGAATGTAGTAGTAAGTGGAGAGGGAAGATTTCGTGAGTTTTCCCTCTCTCCTGAAAGTCGTGTCCATCGGGTCGATTTCGAACGCTCGTCCTAAAAAATCTGAGTTTTCGAGTAAAACCCCTTTCTTCGCCGTACGTCACATATGGTCTTGAGTTTTTTAATGAACCCGCGGTCCGATTATTGGCCGCTCAGACTCAAGGTCAGCTAACAATCGGCAGTTGACTGTAATTGTAATTTTCAAAAATTAATTTTTCAACTCTAATTTTTCAAATAATCAAAATTCAAAGCTTATGTAAGGGAAAGAAAGATTTCTTTTGTCGAGACGAATCGCGTAGCCTGTAAAATTAATCCATTTAATTGAATATTAAGGAAGTTATATTAATTGATTAGAATGTTGGTATTATACATTTGTCAACTAACGTAATACTAGCATAATTTAAAGTTGAGGCAAGATATTTTGGTTCGAGAAAAAAAATGCTTAATGCTTTCTCTATGAGGAAGCAAATGAATTTACAACCTCATCATAATGAGGAAGCAAGGTGCTCAAAAAATGAGCACAAAAAAAATATAAATATAGTTAAGCGGAACAACCGAGATTGAGTTCACAGCAAGTTTAAATATTCTTTTTTACATTTTAATCCTGTAGACCCTGAATATTTTATAAAATGACTTTTTCCATTTACGAGATTTTTCCGATTTCATAATTGAGGCATCGGATTGCAGAACTGCTTTTGCGCTCGGCCTCACTCTGCTCACTACAACTGGAGAAAGTATATTGCACTCAACGCGTCGATCGAAGAAAAAATCAATTTACAACGCATCAATCAACTCGTTTTTCTATTAATAATTAATGAATAGAGGTGATTTTTGGGTAGAAACATTCCCTAGGCTTTTATGTTTGTCACAGATATAGTCATTTTGTGAAATTGTTCATTTAACTTACTATTAACAATGAACAAACTAAACGCTAGACATTCTAACATTGAATAATTAAAAGTTAACCAAAATGCGTAATGTCAGCTTATTTTTTATAAATTTGGGGGTATAATATTATAAATAAGCTGAAATTATTTATTTTGGCCAATTTTTAAATTAATATTAGAATTTTTCTAGCGTTTACTTTATTCATTGTTAATAGTGAGTTAAATGACCAATTTCGTCAAACGATTGCACCTGTGAGAAACGTACAAACCTGGGGAATGTTTCTTCGTGAAAATCAACTCGATTTATTAATTATTAAGAAAAAACTGACAAGTTGATTATTGCGTTGTAAATTGACTTTTTCCATCGATCGACGCGTTGAGTGCGTTATTTCATCTCCTGCTTTACTGGGCTGAATGTGGGGCCGAGCGCAGAGGCAGTTTTTCAATCCGGTGCCATAACTTATGGTACTGAAAAAATTGATTTTATTATTATACAAAAAGTCTTTTTTTAATTAACCTTCAATTATTTTCAATTCCTTCGAAATGTTTTTAAATAATCCCGGGTAAAAGTTTATTTTGTGATTTTTAACAATTCTCTTCAATCCTTTCAAATCCTTTAAAATCGTTAAACTATATAATTAGTCAAAAACAACACAAGCCTATGGATGGATTTTTTCACTGGACATGAATTAAGTCGATAAGAAGACTTTAACTCAATCATATCTATGAATAAAGAAACATGTTTCTCGATTTTAAATTTAGCTTCATCCGGTATGTTCCACTTCCAAAAATTTCGAGTTTATTGAAGCAATTTTGATATAATTGCAACCTTTTTTTATGCTAAAATCGAAAAATCCAGTTTTTGCTGGGCACCCAAATGGCTACTTACAATAGTGTGTTGCACAATCTGTTTTATTTCTTGGAAACTAATATTCGCAACTTCGGTGCCGTTTCTGTGTAATCCATCGATGACAAAACCAAACAGAGGTTTTTCCCTTAAATATTCTATTGACGTTTCTCTCGCATCGATATCGTAACCACCTTCAACGGCTCCTAGAATTCCAGTTGACTTTAATATTTCTGAAGAATTATGCCTACTTAAACACCTTTCCAGACAGATTCTACTACGATACACAGCCTTTTTTGCTCGCTTTGATGTGCTTTTCATGTCAGTGTCTCCATCACACAAAGCAAGATAGATATCTGGTTTTATTTTTTCAACTAAGTCCATATAACTTTCTGAACTTAGGGTATGCCTTCCTTGTCGAGACCAAACTGCGATTGAATCGTTCTTTTGAAAACCTGGATTGGTAGTCACGGCTGGATCTTGTATAGTAAGAAATGTAAGGTGTTCCTGTGAATTTGGATAATATCATTATTTAATACCCTAGCGAAAGTTTCGGACCGACAAAAATAACTATTCGAATCAATCCGGTTCAGATGAGCCTCGGATTCATTTGCATTGAAAAGTTTGAACTAAGTTTTCGCCAAGGACCGTATAGTGTTTATTAATTTCTTTTTGCCAACACCCACACTTTATATTCTCCAAAGTTATGTGTAAAGTAGGTCTTTAAAGCACGGTGAAGTCACCGTACTTTAATGTACTGTCATTATGCACGTTGACGTCACAGGTGTGCGTAAAGTATGCCCATTATGCACGGGTGACAATGTTACACATTCTTCGCGAATTGGTGAGTTTAATCACAATCAGAGTTAAGTAAGCAATTATCTCGAGATAAATTACACGATTAATCAAAGTAATTTACTATAAATTTTACTTACTTACTTGTTTTATGAGGTGAAAACTAATTTCAACATAACCTAACTTTCTCAACACATTGGGAACAACTATCCACTGCCTCGAACAAGCAACCCAGCTGCCCCTGTCCCTCACTCTATCTCACTCTTTTTCTCTTAATTAGCAACTTTCACGGTCAGGTATTGCAAAAAATAATGTACGACACACGTGCGAACACAGATGATTATTACGAATGTGATTGCAGCATGAGCCGCAGGCTAGAGGCATTCGTCTACGCTTTTGCACTCGCTTCGCTCGTGCACAAGCTTTCGACTCGTGCTTCCAGCCTGCGGCTCAAGCTGCAAACTTCACACTCGTAATAATTACCTGTTTTACCCACTTCCATCGTAAATTACTATTTTCTCATTTTTTAAATGGTATTATTATTACCTGCATATCAACAAATTCAGTAAAAGAGTTCAATTGTTTGAATACATCAGCCATAGCGATTAATGAAGGCACTGAGATCGATAGAAGCTGCTGTTTCGTCGTTAACATTTTCAAAACATCCTTCGTCAAGTGAGGTACACTTCCCCTCTGCAAAAAAAAAAGTATATAAAAAATCTTGATTAAGAATTTTGGATTCAATATCTAATCTTAAAATTCGATTCCTTCATTTTATCTTTCCAATACTATTTAGATGGATATTAGCTGAAATATTGTTTAGTTCTGTAACAGCATTCACTTGTGAAATGGAAGTGTGCGTATCGAACAAAAAACAACGAAGTAGAAAATAAAGAGACCCAACGCATGTGGTTTGACTTTGATTTGACCTTCGTAAAAGGGGCGTGATTTTATGTGCCTCTTGCTGATTGGCACCGCCATTTTACCCCTGCTTCCGCCACATATAGGATACATAAATTTGCACATGCATGTATTCATATGTACAGTCTGTTCCACAAGAAAAGGTACGCATTTACTGCGAAAGTTTTGAAGAAAACCTGATTTTTCTTTTTTGGCAGAACAGTGCGCATAAAGCACTAGGACGCACCGTCCAATCACCGTTGTTCTGGATAATGGCCTGGCACCTTCTGGGCATGCTCTCGACTAGTTTTTCGGCATATTTCGTAGGTAGAGAGCACCATACCTCCTTAATTCGTCGAGAGGGCTTCTTCAGGGTGAATACACGCCTTCCTGCAAGTTTCCTCTTCACAACACTCCACACATTTTCTATTGGATTCGCATCAGGAGATTGTGAAGGCCAGTCTAAGGTCTTGATGCCATTTTCCGCTTTCCAGGACATGCAGAGGCGATTGCGCTGTTTGGGGTCGTTGTCCTCTTGAAGGATCCAATCGCCAGTATCGGTTCCGAACATCGTTTTAGCAGACCTTAGAAGACCATGCTTGTATATTTTCAGCATTTTCTGTGCAGTCAGGTTCTCGGTGAAGCGCTCTAAACATCCAAAACCACGCTCAGAGAAGCATCCCCAAACATGGATCTTTATGGGGTGTTTAACAATTCGATGGAGGAAGCACTCACCAGCGGCTGACCAGGCGAGTTTTATGGGAACTCATGCCTAAAAGGACGCTTCGTCCGAAAAAATTATATAAACCAATCGCGATCAAGATTTTCCGTAATCTATGCCACGCGTTTTCCCATGTGAACATCTGAGAGCAGGGGTGTCTGCCTCGTGGGACGGTACTACACTTTCGCCTCAGCTAATCTGCCTCTTATGGTGTTTATATACTAACGTGTAGTCCCTTTTCCACTAGCTTAGCTTTGGCTTCACGCAGCCGGAGAGTTGAGTTGCGCTTTTGAACAGTGCAACGATCATCTTATCCTCCTTACTGGGCGTTGCTCGCGTTTCTCCTTTCCCTGGCAGGTCATCGACGGTTTTTATGTCCTTATATCGCTGTACCCACATTTGGACGAAGTGCTTAGACTTTTTAAGCAATTTGGCAGCAGCTGAGTATGAAAGATGTGATCCGTGTGCACTGTGCATGGGTGCACAAAAAAAACCGCTTCGAAACGTTTAGCGTAGATAGCACTCATAGCTTAATTTTGTGTAATAATCGACACTTCGAACAAGATAAAAACGAATCGGTGGTTCCACCGTAGCCCTTCGAACGTATGGTCAGGACATAAAAGAAAGAAATATAATAACAATTTTAGAAATTTTCTGAAACAACGCGTACCTTTTCTTGTGAAAAGGTTCGTTTCATGTACAGGATCATTGTTTGTGTAAGTAAAATGTTAAACCGCGCATGTGCAAGGTAAAATGGCGGATTCCGGCTAGGTAGCCACACTGTCTCTAGACTCTCTATAATATGTGGTTTGAGTTGATGATAAGCAGCCTACATTCACAGTCGCTCTTCCTTGAATTTTGATTGTTTTAGCCATAACAGCGCTAACAGTGATACTGTATTACGATATCGCCATGCGAAATTTAAAATATGGGAAAGGTTAAAATTTGAAAACTTAAAATATGGGGGCGTCGAGTATAATATGGTGATATCGTATTCCTCCATTTTCCATCCGTGGCACTTTCGACCCTCTCGTAGTACTGACATTGTGGCAACCTAGTTTGACTTTGGTTTGACCTAAAGTGAAATCGTGTACCACTTGCTGATTAACTCCGCCATTTTGTTTCCACTTTCGCCACATATAGGGTACAGTTTCCTCTATTTATCCTGCCGCGGATGGGACCGTGGGGGAGTAATTTTCCTGGAATCGATGTTCCCCCACTCTCGAGTCTAACGCGTGCATCAAAGAGAGAAAACAATTCTCGAACTCTCTCGGATGCCGAGCCGTTGCGGTCGTGGTGGGAGAAGAGTTTGATCGAGAGTTAGGAGAAGCGGCAAGATAAAAAGAGACAAGGTAAGTAGAGGCGACTGTACATATACCATATATATATTGTATATTCTTATGTGTTCATTTCATGTACAGGATCTGCGTTAGTGTATCCACCTAAAATAACCTGCAAAATAAAATGGCGAACCGAGGTGGGGGGCAACTAAAATAGCGGCTACTGGTTAGGTTGCCACACTGGACACTCTGTAATCTGTATTTCAGTGTCCAGAGACAGTGTGGCAACCTAGTTTTGACATTTTGTAATTTTTGTAAATTTTGTAATTTCAGTAATTTTTTACTGTAATCCGTACGATTTGTAAAAAACTGTCCCAAATACGCTTGTTTTACTTGAATATTTCAAAAAATATATTTAAGAATATATTTTTATATAATATAATTATTATAACTATATAATTATTAATACAAGAGATCAAATATAAGAACTAACAAATTTAAAAATATTTTTACCATTCGTTAGCTGATAACAATATATTTAATGAAAAATTATTATTATACACTTGAGTCGGGGTACTGCGAAATTCACTACTGCGAACTCCCGCTATTGAGAACGATTTTCCCTCGATAGTGAAAACAACGCCATTACCCCTTTTCCCCCCACTACTTATTTCCACACTGATTTCATAAATGAACAATAATATATTTATTTTATTTTTCTTTATTCAATGAACCTTTCCTATAAATGATTCAATAGGATTTATGGGATCTTATATAGGTTAGATTCGATACTTACTGTGGAAGATTTTATATTGGTGATGTCTCAATGTTTCTTTCGCACTATACATTTCAATAATTTTTACGATTGTTTCTGCGATTTTGTAACGATCGGAATGTTGACACAGTAAAATAAACTAATAATTTTCACGATTAAAATCATCACAAAAAACTTTCAAAATGTAAGCAGTTGACATGTGCGCACGCACATGTTGAAAGAGTGGGATCCCATCACGTGTTCTCAATATTGAGGAAGGACGTGCTCAAAATGTTCGCAGTATCGCGACTCGAGTGTACTTTCACAGGCGAAACAAATAATCTTCTACAGATTCCTTAAGGGCATGTGATACTTTTTAGCCGCGTCTTTTTTTCCACAAAAATAAATATTTCCTAAAAATTAATTCGGAGAA
>JAUEJJ010012259.1:0-16407 GCA_032164275.1 Synergus coniferae | reverse complement strand
TCCTCAACTTTTTTAGGCCGATTTTCACGCTTCTTGTCACTCAAGTCAAAATGACCGTCTTTGAACCGACGAAACCAATCTCTGCAAGTTGTTTCCGATAAAGCACTGTCACCGTAGGCCTCCACAAGCATTCGATGTGATTCGGCAGCCGATTTTTTAAAATTGAAGCAAAAAAGTAGAGCTTCCCGCAAATGCTCCTTTTCTGGCACAAAACTAGTCATGATTACTCAAGGAAAAATTTATGTTGTTGTATTAAAAAACTGACTACGTGCACTGATTTATGTAGACAGGTGTCAAACTCACACAAAAAAATGCATGACGTTTCTATTGTAGCTAAATGTAGGGATCTATGTATCCAACCTTACTCACCGAGTTTCCTCGTCAATCAATTTCGGAGATGTAACTAAGGCTTCTAGCTCTCTCTCCTCTCTATCTGGGGGATCTTCAGCTGAGTTTGATTGAACCCCTGTCATTGTCACAACACTTGTGTGGTGACTTGGAATTTGAGAGAGAGGATAGCATTCCATCTGTTGTTCTATGGAGCCTTGGGATGTGGAATAACTACTGATAGCACATTCATCAAGCTCCACAGATTCACTGCGTAGGCGCCGAGTTCGTCTTGGCGTCATCTGTACGTCTGTTAGTTTTGCAGGTGGGCTGCCTGTTGGGTCTCTGGAGGTTCCTTGACGAGGGCCATGTGTGCGTTTACGTTTGAGAGTAGAAACATCTGTTACCTGCGTTGAATTAAAATCTGTTAATGCAGCCAGGATATCTCTGAAAGATTGGTCACCTACCGACTGAATGGATGAACTGCTAGAACTAGGAATATTCCGTTTCTGCTTCGGCATGCTGTGGAGTAGTAGTTTTCTTTATATCTTTTATTACTAGGTTATTTAGTAACCCCAGGAGTCAGTCCATAACGTTTAACTTTCTTCTTTGGTTCTAATCCAGTGGTGGATGTAATGGTGGTGATAGAATGCGACAAGGGTGCACATCGGGGTTGATCAAGTGGTGAAGGCAGATTTGGAGAGAAAGAAATAGGAGTAGTAAGTCCCTGCATCTTACGAGTTAATTCCTCTATTTGAGCAATTCCGGAGACAGTCGAGGTCCGGACGGATTGATCAGCGTCAGTTAATAATCCTCTAGCTGTTGCAGCATGTCGATTGATATCCCTTTCCAACATATTGATACAACCTTGTAGAATACTGGCAACACCTTCCATTGATTGAGTGACCTTCCTTAGTTCTGCTGTAACCGGTAGCAGGCTTTGTTGCTCTGATACGCTAGGGTAAGGAAAGACCAGATCTGGCATTACTGCCATTGCGCCGGCATCTGAGGAATGAATCTCCTGCATGTATCTAGAGACCGCTAAATTATTAGTAGCTAGTTTCAGTCTAGTAGAGATTTCTAGGTTGCCCATAGTAGGAGGGATGCACACCAGGAAGTGTCCCGGCCGCAAGTCACAGGGGGGATCTATCAACTTGTCCCAGTTATCGCGCAGCCATGAGGCCATCATCTGATTAAAATTGGCTGGTTTGACTGTTGATTCTTTCCTAATATATCGCATTACTGATTTTGGCACTGTGTACCCATGACGATGAATAGGATCTTCAACAAATAAATATTAAATGTTATAAGAGTCTAAGTACAAATAGCTAATCTAGGAAAACCTATGTCTCGACAACAAAACGCACTATTCATATGTCGTTAACACTGGGGGGGAGTACTGTGGGGATATATGTATCCAACCTTACTCTCCGAGTTTCCCCCTCTACATAACCTAACTACACAACACCTTAGAGACTTCGATCTTGTACCTTTAGTCCTTAGTCAGCCGTTCCACTGTATAGACGCTACTACCTGAGCACACGCAACGTGCTCTGATACGTTCAATAAACCATAGTCTAGTTAGAACCTGAGTTCTCATTTCACCTAGCAATATATTCGAATATGGAGCCGAAGTAGATAAATATTAATTTATCCACTCACAATACTCCATATAAATATGTTCACTACCGCCATCTCTGAGCAAACAGCGGATTTAAGCTTATACAGCTGGTATATTGTTCAATATATGGTAGATTTTGTGTGAATTCAGACAGAGGTGACTAAATATGCCTCCAAGAATTGTTCCTTCCACTTCCTTACGTCCTTTTACTTTTCTTACAAAGTATCAGAGAAGTATGATATTATATCAATAATTTTTGCAGAATTCAATTATCTTTTTGATTCTTAATCTGAATAAATGATTTGTTCAGTTTAACTAGTGTATATTTTTTTAAAACTTTTTCTATTGTCGTATACTACTTATAATAGTAATTCAGCGACAGGCTACCTACCGCTTTGAGGGTTTAGTCCTTGCTGGAACTTGCTTGGTTACCGCGTGCGGTACACATATTATTGCGGACTGTTTTTTTCAGACTTTTCTTCGCATGTACCCTTTTTTGCAGAAAATATTCTTGTACTGATTGGCTGTCAAAAAATTTTTTTTCAGTGGAAAACTCCACCCTTGGATGTGTGCTTATCATACTTATGTCTCTCTCGCACACTCAGCTCGGAGTTCCCACGGGTGTACACAGCCCTCTTAATGGTTTACTTTCTCTACTTCTTACTTTATTAAATGGTTTTCTATTGAATTGAGCTTGCAAGCACACTTCGCATTCTTTCAAACTCTCGTCAAAATCGGTTTCTTTCGAATTCATTATTTTTGGATAATTTTGTTTTAAAGCTTTTAAGCTTTCCGTTGAAATATGACCTAGTCTGATCGGGTCACGACTGATTCACTTAGGGTCGACTCGTAGGTCAGTGCATCCCCAAACGCTGTCTGCTCGGAAAGAGGGTAGAGCTTTTGGCCAGCGGATTGGCCAAAAGTGACGACGTGCCCGATGATTCCACCCTCACTGCGCGCGTCAAGCGTCCTGTTTGAATATTAGGAAAAACGAAAAGATTCTAAAATTAGTAAAAAAATGAACCTTAAATTAACATAAAAATAAAGATAGAATTTAATTACAAATCCTGTCTATTATTATTATTATTATTATTATTATTATTATTATTATTATTATTATTATTATTATTATTATTAAGGGACGATTCATAATTGTTATGCGTAAATCTTAACGTAATGATTAAGTAAGGATTAAAAAAGTGATACTCGACGTATTTATATTTTTCTATTATATTGGCCTCTTCTCTCAATGAATTAGATTCCCGCTCGCTGAAACATTAATGAAATTTGATCAGAATTTTAAAAATAATACGTAAGCGTAAAAGGAAAGTTTTGATTCACTGAAAAGACTAGGTAGTGAGAGAGAGAGAGAGACAGAGCTAAGGAGAGTACTTAGGTCGGATGAAAGTCTGACCTGCTAACAGATGTTGGACCTAAGCGGTAAAAATTCGCCTGGCCATGGATTAAAACATTAAAATGGAGTGCTTTGGCCCTGGCAAGGAATTTTAGTAATAAAAATTGGAAACCCTCAGGAAAACTATGTTTTCAAAAGTGGTGGTCGTTCCGTGTTTCAACGCAACATTTCCTTTGTGGCTTTTATTATGAGCCTTGGCTTATAACAAGACCCTTCCCAGAAAGAGTTTGCGTACGCGTGAAAAACTGTCGTCGAGAATTCCGGTATGCGACCGGTCTCTGGTCCGTAGTGGATAACACCTCCTGGTGTTGTCGGGATATTCATCCTGTACCCCTGCTGGAATATTGGCAAGCGGTTCGCTGCCAAAGTCTGCTGGTATTCGTGGATGCGCTTGTTCAGTGGCGTCCACAATTAGGTGTGACTGTTCAGCACAGCGTGTGGGATGCGCTTGTACTCGTTCAGCGGCTTCGCGAATTGTTTGTACCTCCTCTAAGGTGCGTTGGGCCGAGCGTCGCGGGTACGCGACCGGATCTCTGATCCGTAGTGGATAACACCTCCTGGTGTTGTCGGGATACTCATCCGGTATCCCTACTGTAATATTGGCAAGCGGTTCGCTGCCAAAGTCTGCTGGTATTCGTGGATGCGCTTGTTCAATGGCGTCCAGAGTTGAGTGTATCTGTTCGTGCCTGTGTGTGGAAATGCTGGAACGCTGGTGGGTGCCATAGTTGGCTGGCCCTGGTGGATAAGCATAAGCATGCAGCGGCATCTGGGGCTGGATGTTGAGTCTCAACCTCCTGATCGAGATGGATCGGACGTGGTTGTTCAGGATGCGCTTGTACAGCGGCATCTGGTCCGATCATGAGTGTTCTTGCTCAGCAGCACCCGTAGTTAGATGAAGAACTTGTCTTCTCCCTGAATCCTCGTCTGAGGATTTTCTAAATCAAGGTGATAGTTCATCGATCGCAGATAGTCATTCGATCTGTTCGGCCCGTGCTTGGCGGCACCGGCTTGTGTTTCGGCGGGTAACGGATGCGGTAGACCCAGTGGGCATGGTGCCTATGTGCTCTCACCATGATGAGTGCGCTCAGGATGAGCAGAGGTGCATTCACCGATACGTTCGCTACTGACGAAGCTTGTTGAAGGTCCTTCCCGGGAAGCTTTTCTTGAAAGTGGCTGCACGCCGACACGAAGGAAATTGACGGAAGGTTCATTTTGGGCGCCACCGACTTTTAGTCACTCTCGGAAGTGAGGTTTTCGTGTGGCCATCGATCGGGTTGATAGCCTACCGCGATTTCGGGACAGCACGTTCGATAGTCGGCGGAGCATAATCTGCAGGGGGTAGGGGTCGCTTTCACGCTCTGTTGAAATCTAAAGAAATTCCTATTTTTAGGAGTAAAATTGATTTCTTGACTCGCACGTTCGGGCCGCCAATTGTTACGAGGCGATGATTTCCTCGTACAAGGACGGCGAAGCTTCGGCGTGGATTGCACTGTGATGCGGTTGGTCTCTGAGCGCAAAAGTACAGTCTCGACAATCTTAGTTTGATTCATTTGAACTCCTTCCGGATCCGAATTTGTAAAGCGGCAGTCATTTATCTTGAAGTAAATAACGAATCCGGAAGATAACCGTGTAATGAATCCTGTAAATCCTGAAAATAGAAGCTACTTAGGGCTATAGATAGTGAAAAGCACAACGGACAAATCGAGACCGGATTTGATAAAAAATGACTCACATTTATTAAAAATAAAGAAAAGAATTACACTAAGTTCACAAAGTATTTATCCGATAGATCATAAAATTATAATTATAAACACGAGAGCACTCTCCGGAAAAGAATAAAACACAGATATTACACAATAATTCTCCGATCACAAAGGTAACGAAAACTGGCGAAGTTTGATGGAACGAGTTACGTAATGCTCTAATTCCACTATAAACCATCAAACTTGCCAATTACAATGAGAAACATACTTCGGCCATTTTCGGAATCCGTAAGATGGGTTAAACCCCACAGGGCAGGAAAATCCCGAGCCTCGACAACTAAATTACAACACAATTATAATGTTTGTAGGCTCACAAACGGAAAGGCGTGTTACGCTGGAAGACGTTCAGACAGAGTGTTCGGTCTCCATGCGGGCGGAAGCTCGTTGGCACCAAACGGAAGTCGAAGCAGTCCATTACAGTGGCGCTCGGCCAATCGTAGTATTTCTTGGAGTCACGTGGTCATTAAAGAGATTTACGTGACTTACAAAGTCGTACCTATCGTCGAGTGCACCATATGCTCCGATATTTAACACTTGACATGAGGTCTAAGAAATTTTGTTGTAACGACCATTGTGTCACAATAAATATAGTAGTTGGAATTCACATACAGTGTTCGGCACTTTTGCATAGTTTATAATAAGACGGTGTTTCTTTCAACGGATGCACGGGGCTCCGTGCGTTGTAGACACGTCCGATGCTGGGGATTCGTCGTACAGCAGGTGTCGACTCTAGACTGACTGGTGGGAGTGTTTAATTATCATAAGTTGAGAGTGCTCCGAGAGTTCGTGAGTGGCTCCATATCTGAACTTTCTTTACCGATCGCGGATAATCTAGACTGTCTACCGGTGCTGTTTGTCAAATACATCTTTTAACGTTCAGATACAACCTTCAACGTCACAGCACTGAGAACGGGTGCAGGAGACATCTGTTTGTTAGAGTGCAGGTGGGTGGCAACATAAGTTGCAAGTCGAGTTCTCCGGGTGATTTTTCGTATGGGTTTAAACAACGCGAAAGAGCGTCCGGCAACTCATTATCCTTGCCGGGGACGTGCTCTGTTTTGAAGGTCAGTTCGCGCAAGAAGATATCCCATCGATAAAGCTTATCCTGGGTATCTTTTCTATAATTTAGCCACGTGAGGTTGTTTTGTTTCGGATTGCTTTGCCCTAGGTGGTTTGCCAATCTAGTTTCAAGATTTATGTTTTTCAGAAATTGATCGAAATTGTTTTCAAAATTTAGAACCCGAACTTGTATTCTTTATTTTAATTTAATTGAAATTATTGTAATGTAGGTTTATCAAATTAAAATAGTGATTTAAGGGGAAAAAAGCCTCTTGGCATAAAAAACCCTGATTTATTGAAGACGAAAACGAGAATCCTATAAAAAGATGATTCAAGTATTTGTTAAATCGAAAGAAGAAATGAATTTGGCGTCACACAGATTTGGCGACAAGGCCGATTGTTGTTTTTGCACAAGGCGATGGTTTGGCGACAAAGCCGTGATTGGCGACGAGGCCGTGGTTTGGCGCCAAGCGCCGATTGGTATTTCGCGTCAAGGCGATGGTTTAGCGACTAGGCTGATTGGTTTGTCGACAAGGCCCGATTGATTTGGCGAGAAGGCCTGATTGATTTGGCGAAAAGGCCGATTGGTATTTATGCACAAGGCAATGGTTTGGCGACTACGCCGTGGTTGGTGACGAAGCCGTGGTTTGGCGACAAGGGCCGATTGGTATTTCGCGTCAAGACGACTCTGGGCAGAGTCGATTGCCCGCACACACTCACTCACTCCTCGAACCTCCTTCCCTTCAACCTTTCAGGTGGATTCACACTCTTTACATAAAGCCTCACTCACAGCTGTAGAGTTTCTGTGTTGCGAAGTAACAAGGGTTTTGCTATCCGTTCGAAGGGTGAACGGTGCGTCTTCGAGGTAAGGTAATGCGTCTTCGATATCGTTTAATCGCCCAAATGATTGCAAGGCATTCCTGCTCATTGCAATGATATCTAGATTCCGCGGGGGAGAAATTCGCACTCGCAAACGAGATGATGCGACCACGGCCTTCGTGGTCCTCTTGCATTAGGACAGCTCCCATGCCTTTCGTGCTTGCATCGGTTTGGAGTATGAATCGTAGATTGGGGTCAGGGCAACTAAGATCAACGGGGTTTTGGAAAGCAAGCTTTGCGGCTTCGAATTTCTCCTGTATCTTGGAGGTCCATTTGAAAGGGCGCTTCGGCGTTAACAGGTCGGTCAAGGGGGCAATGATTTCTGAAGAATTTGGGATGTATTCTTTTATCCAATTACACAATCCGAGGAATAACCGTAAAGCCTTACGAGTGGGGGGAGGGTCGGTGTCTCGAATGGCCTTGATATGCACGGTTTGTACTTTATTTCCGTCCGTCCCGATAACGTGGCCGAGGTAAGGGAGCGTGGTTTTTTCGAAAACGCATTTCTTCATGGAGATGGTTAGGCCGTAAATGGACAAACGCTCGAGTACCAGCGCGATGTGGTTGAGATGAGTGTCCCAATCCATCGAGTAGATGATAATGTCGAGATACGCAATCGCGAAGTCTCCCCATTGTTCGGCGAGGACCTGACGCATGAAATTCTGAAATGTACTCGGTGCGTTTTTTAAGCCGAAAGGCATCACATGGAATTGAAACTGACCACCCCCGGCTGTTACGAAAGCGGTGTACTGGCGCGATCCGAGATCCATTGGAATTTGCCAATACCCACACTTTAAGTCGAGAGTCGAGAAAACTCTCTCGTTTCCAAGGCCCTTTAGCGTATCGTGTATACAGGATAAGCAATGGGGAGCGTCGACCGTTTACTCGTTCAAACGTCGATAATCGACGCAGAAGCGATAATCTCCATCCTCTTTCCCGGCAACGACAACGGCTGAGCTAAAAAGGGACGTGGTCGGTGCGATTATGCCGTCTCTGAGCATCTTGCGGACTTGCACGTCGATATAGTGTCTCTTTTCGTCCGAATAGCGAAGTGGTGCTTCGCGGAAGGGTTGAGGGTTCCTTAATTCAATAACGTGGGTCACAGCAGCTGAGGTCTGCCTTAGTTTACCCCCTTTATGGGGTAAGTAATGTAATTATTATATAAAATAATTTCTTCAATTTCATTTTAGCGACAAATTTCATCCGCATGTGAATTTCATCTTCCCGAAAATGTCATCGCGTATGTAAATACGTTAATGCAAACCGAAGAACATTTGGATGCCAACGAAAAATGGACAATTTTAGTCCGAGAAGTACTGCTTGAAGTGTATGGACATACCATTGCCAATTATTCGACCAAAGGGAAACGTGGAGAAACCTCCCTTAAATGCGATGTTATTTAGATGATTATTTCGTAAGTCATTCATATAAGACCCTTAAAATTAATCCAATATTATGTTATACTTCATGTTGTATCTCACCTTAATTAATTATGTTAATATTAAAAATTTATATATGTAAAGAAGTTTGTCAATAACAAGCGAAGGTATCAGAAAGAGATACGAAAACAACCAATCAAAAGGACAAGGACAAGAAAATTGAAAGAGGTCATGAAGTTTCAGCGATTTTTGAACGTCCAGGAGGAAATGATGTAATGATAAATACCACATTTGTACCTTCCAAATGTAGATCCCCTTAATTTGTCTAAAAATGACTATTTAAGCAATCATTCTCAAATATGTACAAATGAAAATCAATCAGGATCAACAAATATTTCATGGATTCCCCAAAATCAAGATATTTCATACGACTCGAACCAATCCCAATCAAACAGAATAAATTGGTTGGATTGCTTAACGCCTCTTTAATTAAGCTTTCAGTTAAACTGCATTATTTGTGTGATTTCTGTTATTTATTTTACGCCAATAAAGTATAATGGAAAAAGAATTCATTTTTCATTGTAGTGAAAGAACTTTTTTTCATAACTTTGAAAAAAATTGCGTATTATTTGTAATAGGAAAAATTTCAATTCAAATATTCTTAAGAAATAATCATTACACAGGCCGACAAAATTTGACAAAAGTCAAAATCTAGAAAGCAGACCAAACATTTCCGACGGATTTCGATCCGCTGAATCTGAATCCGAGCTCAAAATGCTCCTATACGTCAGGTTTTCAAGATATTCTAACCTAAAAGTGCAAAAAACGCGTTTTTTAGCTGTATTTGAGGTTATGTAACGGGACAAGAAAAATGTCTACTACAAAAACTAATCTTCCCCTTTCAAACCTACATATGGATTTATTAGGATACTTTAATTTTTCACCAAAATATATTGTAATTTGTAATTTTTTATTTTAGCGATTTAACCCTTTGATACACGAATTTTTCTGTTAAGTGAATTTACTTGAAAATTCTTACTCGGGGGTTTTTGAGGTCACTGATTACAAATCTGAAGTGAGAATTTCGAAATTTTCAAATTCAAGATGACGGTCTCAAGATGGCGGTTCTAAAATTTTTAAAAAGAGATATATCAGCTGGAAAATCTCCACGCGGGCGTTTTTGGTGTCGCTGATTACTAATCTGAAGTCAAAATTTCGAAATTTTCAAATTCAAGGTGACGAATTCAAGATGGCGGTTCTAAAATTTTGAAAAAGAGATATATGATCTGGAAAATCCCTACCACGGGGTTTTTGGGGTCGCTGATTACAAATCTGAATTCAGAATTTCGAAATTATCAAATTCAAGATGACGGTCTCAAGATGGCGGTTCCAAAATTTTGAAAAAAGAAGTATATACATTTGAAAAGCTCTAGTCGTCGGTTTTTGGGGTCGCTGATTACGAATTTGAAGTTCTTACATTAAAATTCAAATTGGTTAATCAAATATAGTTCACATCTATACATAAATCTTCGAAATTCTAGATGAGATTTTGATTCTTCACTTTGATTTTGATAACGTATGCATTTATGGAATTTCCTGATTTTTTTATTACGAATCTGATATTAAAATTATACAATTGAAAATAAGTAGTTGGATCTAATACTGATATTTTTTTTTGCAACTGTGAACATACGTAATAATTTGTTTTTATAATCATTAACAAAAATTGATTAGCTGGATTTATACGCTCGGATTCAAAATGGCTGACAATACGCCAGCGATGGGGGTATAGTGGGGATACAGACTAGCTAGGCTCGCTGACGAAAGCCTGATGAACGAGTGAGTTATCACACAAATGTGTGTATAACTCCTCGTTACACATTTAAGGTGAAAATGCTTACCCTAGCAAAAAGAACAACCCTTATTGGCTGTCGTCGCAGTATAAGCGAACTCACTAGCAATAGTTTGAATTACCACTGGACATACATACCGTCCGATGTTTCCACCGCCTTCAAGGTAGCGACTTTAGCAACCAAAGAGGTTTGTAGTTCCTTATGCTGAATCTATACATCGACTCTAACTCAGGTTCCATACGGCAAATTTTGCCGTACGGCAAACTGTCGCGCGACATATTGTCGCAGATGTCAGGGCCCCACTAGACAAATTTTTATAAGGCGATTGGGGAATATTTGGTATTTTCAACAAAATCATTTGTTTGAATGAACTGAAACTTGTTTCATGAAAGGAGACTTCATGTTTAAACATGAAACAATTTTTGTTTGTTCAATAAATGTTTTCCGCAAGTAGAATAAAAATTTAATTTGGGCAAAAACAATTTATGACTAATCCCAATCGCCCTATAAATATGTGCCTAGAGGGGTCCTGACGTCTACGACATTCGCACCCCCACCACCTCACATGAGAGCTTGCCGTATACGGATTTTAAAATTGTCACGGCGACGATAGATTCGAACGTTAAATCTATCAGAAATGAACAAGAAACGTTAGCCCTCCCTTATCTTCCCCTTTGGCTTATTAGACGCAGATTTTATTACTTTTGGTACTATTTTGTAGAAAAATTTTTCAATAAATATATAATATTAAAAATTATAGAACTTTGAGCAACTGCTAAGAAAGAGACGTGCCTATAATTTCCGACGATAACGGAAATTCTTACTATTCTAACAATAAAAAAACCATTTAGTGTAACTTGTATTCTAGAAAATCAAAGCTTTATTTTTTTAAAGAGAATATATTTAAACAAAATAGAAGTATGAGGGTGAGTAGTCGAATCCCGATTTTAGGTTTTTCTAAAACGCTGAAGCTGACATTTCTTTCTCATGAAGAGAAAATGATTGTACATATATTTAGTAGATTAAAGAAAAATTTTAGAGGTCGCTAAGTCTTTTTTGTTGTGAAAATCACAGTTTCAGTTTTTTTTATCAGCTACCGATTTAAATTTTAAATTCAGTATATTTTTATCTGCTACGGTTTTAAATTTTTTATCGTAAATAATGCCAATAATTCTTTTTAACATTTTTAGAACTTAAAACTCAGATTTTGTGCAAGATTTGAGATTTAAGAGCGAAATTGTACAATAAAAGTTTTTTTCTGGCATTGGTATGCCTCGAGAATTTTTTATAATTTATAAAAAGCACATAATAATGTTTTTTCCATGAGAAAGAACCTTCAACCTTTTAAAAAATTTGGGTACCCTATTAGATATAGTAATAGGAAAAACTTTTGATTCGCTACTTTAAAGTATTCAATCACTTCGAAACAATTTCTTCCTTGCAATCACTTTTCGTTCGATGCGATAAGTAAATTTCTTTATAACCTTTTTTGTGATTGACCAATGAAATTATACGCCATTACAATTTTCGAATTCTTCTTTAGATTACATACATGATAAATTAGTCGAAACTGAATCCATATCGGCGCATATTTTTTAAATAATCTACTCGAAGAGGAAAGTTAATATTCCTCAAAGGCAAGACAACCCCTCAATGGGATCATCGATTTATATCGAGTGAATATATCAATTAACAGGAATTTTGAAGATAATCCGATAAAGAATGACGATGAAAGTTAGTGCTTTTCGAGCAAAATCTCATCTCACTCGTTGCAAAATCTCATCCTTATTTGGGATTATCACTCCCTACCGAACTAACGGATGGGGATCTCTAGGTTCTATACAGACTGTAAGGGTAGCCTTCTCCATCCATTCTTTTACACGTTTATAAACTGTGAAAAGGACGCGGATGGAAGGAATAAATGAAAAAAATTTTGAAATACCATAAAGAAACTCGAAGACGCTGTAACTAAAAAATAATAAACACGATTTAATTATTAAGTATTAAAATAATAATGATGCCTATTAATTAATTGAGAAAAAAATTTTCATTAACCTATTCAACAGTGTCGATATGTATTATTAATTTTACAACATTCGACAACTGTTGAATACACTAATGAACATTTTTTTCTCAATTAATTAATAAGCATTATTATTATTTTAATAATTAATAATTAAATCTTGTTTATCATTTTTTAGTTACAGTGTATTCGACTTTTTTTTTTATTTCAAAATTTTTTTATTTTTTTATTATTAGTGACATATCTTTAATTATTTATTGTATTTAATAAATCATTGTAAATGGAATTACTAAAGCAAAATGGTAAAGGGAAATGATATTTCATTTCAGGGTTTTTCATGAATATATCCGTAATCAACACTTCAAATACACCAACATAGATACAGAGTTTGAAAAATATAGGAAGTTTATTTTTTTTTAATTTTACCCTAACACTTGATTATGAGTCCCAATAAATAACTTATTTATGACTTTATTTGAAGTAAACAATTTATTTTTATAGATTTTTCATCAATTCTGACATTTTCAATTCAAAAAATGACTGAAATATCAAATACGGGTAAAAAATCAAGTTTCAATGTCATATTTTTCATGGTTATCCTCAGATGTATTTCGCAAATACGAATCTTAATATATCAATGTTAATCTAGCTATCATTACATGTATTTAAAAAAACGAAACATGCACATACGTTAATTCTGTCCAAAGTTATAATGAATAAAAAAAATGTTAATGATTATTATGGTTATCCTCGTCTGAATTTAGAAAATGAAAATTTCCATATGCCTATATTAATCTACCTATCAATACATGCATCTAAAAAACATATGCTAATACGTTAATCCAGTCGCAAGTGGATCAAAAAGAATACTGAAAACGCGATTGGTCCAGTACAAGGGCGATGTAAAGAGAAGACTTTTGGAGCGCTTTCATGCAGCATTGAAAACGTGCTAGTCCATTTAACTGCCGTGCTTTTGAATTTGTTTCGTATTCAATCTGTACAATTTTGAACTGTTCAGAGCTTAATTGATTTCACTCTTCTCCCTTGCCTTCGATTCTTGAAGTTCGTGCGGTAATTCACGCATACGCGGAGAAAATGTGTTCGCGAAACTTTACTGAACTTTTGAACAAAGTTAGGAGATAAGGACAAGTTGGAGATTTTTTCACATTGTCAGTGCCGGATCATGGGGAGGGCTTGGTGGTGCTGAAGCACTGGGTCCCGCGCTATTGAGGAGCCCCTTATTCCCCGAGGAAAAAATATAATATTCAGTAAAATAACCTGGTTATACAGAAAAAAATAATAAAAGATAGAGCGAGCGATTATTTTAAGTATTGAAAAGAATGAAAGACTTTCATAGATCTACTATGGGCGACGAAAGACTATCCGCATTTTATCTTCTTACAATCGAAAAGGAGTTACTTAGATTGGTGAACTTCGATGACTTAATAAAAGAATTTGCTGAAGCAAAACGTAGAAAAAAAATTTGATTGTTATATTATTCTCTGTACTTTTAACGTATAAATAAATTTTTATTTGTTGTTATTGAAGTGAATTTAATTACATAAAATCTCCTGTACAGTGAGAACGTATATGCTCTTTTTCCTAAAATCCGCCGCCTTAAAGGGGTTCCGTCGTTATTTTAGATCCGGGCCCCGAAGGGACCTAATCCGCCCATGCACTTTGTTTTAATCATCAATGACAAACCGAATATTATAAAATACATGACAGTTTGGTAAACCTTAATAATGTGCAGTAAAATTCTCATATGAAGAGAGTAGCAAACTTTAAAAGATTTATATGAAACTTTATTAAACAATAATGTAGTTTCTCCTATCTGGCTCTTTAAATTTTATTGGACAGTTCGGTAAACCGAAAGATGTGAAGTATCTCCTACCACTCCCGAGTAATGTAGGGTCGAATACAAGTATTACGCACCCGTGTATATTTTATATTAATAAATGAGTTTATAAGTTGGAAAAATGTTACAGTATCTTTCTTTTTTGCTCAAAGTTCGTAAGTTGTAATCACAATAAATTACCAAAATATTATTTTGTATAAATATAATAAGATATCGCAAAAATACAAAATTATACATAGGAAAACTTTAAGTAAAATGCGTTTTATTTGCGATTCTAATAAGAGGAAATTTGATAGTTATAAGCGGGAAAAAAACCGGGAAATAGCCGGGAATTTGATGGCCGAAAAATAGTAGACACCCTGTAAATATCTTCTGCATTTTTATAATTAAAATATTTATCAAACATGAATTTCATTAATTAAGGTAATAATCATAACGTCATTATTATGCTTATTTATTTTGACAAAAATAAATTTATAAATAAATATTGACCGAAATATGATCTGAAGGCACCAACAAATTTTAGTCAAAACATTTTGTGATTATAATATTACGAAACATCAAAAAATTAACTGTTCGCCCTGTTTCTTTCTCGCAAGCGCTAACATATTCTTCCAGTTATTAAACGCTCACGAGTTCATGGTTGGTGCCCTCCCTCAGCCCCCACCCCCCGGCGGATAATCGGCTGTTGAATGTATAAAAGAGTTCCAAATCTTAGTTCTCAGCGATAGGCGTGCGTTTGCGTATTACATAAGATTTAGTTTACATTTTACGGAACTGTTCGGTAAAGTCTCATCATTCATTCATTCGCTTCATGTAAAGGTTTACTGAACTGTTTAGTAATCTCTATCTAACGTTCATTATATTTTCACGTTCGATGCATTAACTATTCTGAGTTTACTGAACTGAGTTCGGTAAAGTTTCGCGAACTATTTTCTCCGTATATGTATGACTGTATAGTATGAACTACATGAACAGTTTTAATCAATAGAATAATGACCATTGGTGGCAGTGATTGTTTACCATTTGGTGTGAATTAAATTATACCTTTTTCATTATAATACGCATTTGCCTATAGTTGAGCTTTGAGCTATTTCATTAAGACCAGAATAAATGAGCCCATATTTTTTTAATTCTGTTATTTGCTGATAATTCTTCGTTTTGATTCCATACATACTCGTCCACTCAACAAAAGTTCGGATTTTACACTGGCGCGGATCATCACATTGTAGATTGTGCGTACCGATTGTCGTGGGACGCATTGTATTTCGTGTATATCGACGGTGATTCGACTCTGCGTAATTGACGTTTTTCGCGCCCGCTTTCGCGTCAGCTAGACATAATTGTATGTTCTGTGAATCGACGACTAATGGTTCATTGAAAATCTCTCTAGCAAAAGTCAAAATAGTACGGTTGAAAAATGCATGTGCTGTACACAACAATCGCTTCAATGAAAAATATAATTTTCTTTTAAGGGGGGTATAGTTAATTCGATAAAAAAAAAGCTTATTGTCAAGAATTTTTTTCATGCTACAGACAGTTTATTTAATTAATTTGTGTTTGTTTATTTAATTAATTTTAATAGTATAAAACAACATTTGAAGAATATTTCAAACAATTTTCAAAGAAAAATATCAAGTAATAAGCTATTGGAAGCATATCTTTGGCGGCGCCTCGAAAAGAAGTTGTTCTGCAGTGACGGCAGTAATTCATCACTGGATCATCAGAAATAAAAAAATAAGAATATTTTTATTAGTCTAAAAGTTTCTTAATGCAAAGGTCTCGAGTTTTTTTATTGATTTTTTTAACTTTTGGTAATACTTAGAAATCAAAAAATCAATTTATTTATGTAAAAAGAGTGTACAAAATTTCCAAAGGTTCGGAGCAGTACATTTTAAGTTAGAGCCATCATCAACATCAAAAATGCAATGTGTAAGAGAAAGGCGTATCGAAAAAAAAAAAGCGAAGCAATTCTTCAATTTTGAAGGCAAAAAATTTTTTTTTTGAGATTTAGATTAGCAATAAAATTAGTTCAAAAAAATTCAATGTATACCTGCAAAACGATAATTCGATTAAAATATCTTTCACCCTCCCTAAGTGACTTTGAAATTTGAAAGAATCGAAAAAAGTCGTTTTTTTCGCTATTTTCTGAGCTCTCTAGTCATTAAAAAATTTACATGTTTCTTGAAATTCTGCATCGAATGATGTACACTTTGAAAAGTCAAAAAATT
>JAUEJJ010012168.1:0-16471 GCA_032164275.1 Synergus coniferae | reverse complement strand
TACGGTAATGTTTTTGCTACCCAGTTGCGAAAGGCTTTCCACAGGGAGTTAGAGCTCCTTATTATTCCTTCGTGGTTCTCACGATCAGTCAGCAAGAGTCACCGGACGGAACGATTATCAACTGCCTTCATTTCGTCAGCTGAGAAGTGAGAGATTTAGATTAGTTCGCCTGGCACGCAACCTGACACAACTTCGTGATCAGAAAAGAACACATTTGATGGTAAATCTTTTTTGTTTGGTTTTTTTTTTTTTTTTCTGTCGGGGGTCTTCGTCCCGCGAACCCCCCACGGGGACTTCGCCCCGGACCCCATCCCCTCCAGCCACCCCACAATCTTGTTACCTAACAAAATTTTTCTTATCGCGAACTTCTCTTACAGTGTTGCAAAAAATAGTATAGGATACGCGTGCGTGTTGGTGATTCCTACGAGTTGACGTTCGCCGCCCGAGTGAAGCGAGGGTGGCAAACGTCAAACTCGTAGGAATCACTAACTCGCATGCGTATCATAATGTGCTATTATGTATTAATTGAATTATAAGAAGCTTAGAAAATATAGTCTTCCACCTGAATTCCACGACAAAAATCGTCTTCCATCCACAAACTAATCGCAAAAAGAATTTTTTTAACTTATTTTCTAAAGAATGAAACTGATATCAATGCTTCTTTCCACACTAAAAAACACAAAAATAATAGTCTTCCATCTATACGATACAATGAACATCGTCTTCCAAGCCTGTGAAGTTGCGCTCAGCAAGTGCATAACAAAAAGTTTCATCCCGCCAGCTCGCGCTCCGTACAACTTCACAGGCTTGGAAGACGATGTTCGTTGTATCGTATAGATGGAAGACTATTATTTTTGTGTTTTTTAGTGTGTAAAGAAGCATTGATATCAGTTTCATTCTTTAGAAAATAAGTTAAAAATTTTTTTTTGCGATTAATTTGTGGGTGGAAGACGACTTTTGTTGTGGAATTCAAGTGGAAGACGATATTTTCTAAGCTTCTTAGAATTAAATTAATACATAAAAGAAGTTTCGCACATTAGAAAATTAATTTTTTTTGTTAATTTTTTGCGATAATTATAACCCTCCTGTAAACCCCCGTCGTGGGATGCGTTGGAAGACGTTCATATTACTATTGTATGTTACAGGGATAACTCATACCAAAAAAATGAAACTTTAAAAAATGCCCCGGAAATTTCTGTCATTAATTCCTGTACTATAATGAATATTTTAGTCTTTGAAAATACGATTTTTAAGATGTCCATTCTTTGTAAATAACGTTTATTTAAAACAATTGTATATTTCTTATATAAAGAAACGAATAACTTTTTCATACATCGTTGTATGCAAAGTTAAATACTTGTAACTTAAAAAGTTTGTATGTATATCATGTCGAAATAAAAAAATTCATTTCTATTTTTTTTGCATCTAAAACACAATCAAAATATTCAAGACAATTTTATTTTTCACTTGTACTATAAGTATGTTATGGAATCACCCATATAAAATTTTAAAGATATGTCCAAATATTTGAAGTGGAATTCAAAATGAAAAGGACCACAGCAAGTGGAACACACGATGCTTTCTGAAGGATCGATATGGGTGGGTGGTAGAGGAGAAAAGTAGTTGGTAGCAGGATCGGCTCATGATTCTGTATAAGGGGAAACTCGAAGTTAGTGGTAGTATTGGTTCTTCTAGAAAAGAAGACTGAGATCACAAACGTAGTGCCAACACTTTTGTATTTGTCAGTTAATATAGTCGCACTCTCTGAACCATTTCAAAAGCTTCCGTTCATTCCGTACTGTGTTTCTGTTTTATATTATGAGACAAATCCACGATTTTATAACTGTGAAATGAGTAGTTATATAGTGTTATCGACTGCAACTTGGATATGGGTTTAGTTTGGATTTCTACCTAGATGAATTCCAGTACTTATATCAAAAAATTTTAGGTAAACTGTTTTTAGTAATAATGTGATTGTGAAACCTTTTTCTAAAATGTGGTGGAATAAATTTACCAGTGAAGTGAAAGTTTTAAATCTATGGTTAAATTCTTAACGACAAAGTAAATTGCATCTTCAAAGCCTGTTAGATGTCGGTAAGTTTATAAGTGCATTAAAAAACAGACATCTATGTAAATACATAAAGCTTATTCGTTTAAAATAATTCAGCAAAATGAACGTTGAATACACCCAGAGTTTAAATTAGAACATTTCAAGAAATAACTTTTATTAGACTTATATTTTAAATGAAAAAATTCTAAAGCGGTTTACAAAGAAACCATCGTTAATACTCATACAGCTTCCGTTATACGTGCATAATAATGAAGTTTAATCAATTGATAAATTGATAAATAATAAAAAGATTTTAATAAATTAGATATATACATAATTAAATTTAGTAAGTTCAATTTACGTGGAACATAAATATCTAAAAGTAATCGCACAATAAATAAATTAAGCGAGCCAGTGTTTTTCACATAGTTCTGGCGGTGATGTTACAGACACGTGTTTGCTTCATACTTTTTTTTTGACATTTTATTTTGATAAATATAGGTAAATGTGAAAGTAATAACTATCTTTAAAAATATGAATTTATTAATTTAATACTAATTTTGATCGTTTGGTAAAATTACAGTAAAAATATTTTTAAAATTCTATTTCCCCGCCAAAACACGTGAGATATGAGAGAGTATTACAAGAAACTAGACTTGGTCCTTTAATAGGTCAAATAAAATTGTTGTTAAACATTTTTTACAAGACCAATAGTAAATGTTTCAGATAATTATTTTAATCGTGTTGCTAATGATTTATTTGTATTTGTTATATGGCGAACAGAACTGAGATCGAAAAGCGAGGTTTAAATAATTCTTAAGGGGTTACACCACCCTTGCGCTCAGAAAAATAGTTATAAAAATAAACATTTTTTTCAACACAGTTATTAAATATATAAAATAATTGTTATATTGCACATATACATGGTAGTTTTATGAATAACGGAAAATAATAACTAATAACAACAATTTTTAAATGACGGAGATACATATGTTTTTTTTAGAAACTATTTTTTTCAAACTGGTGTACACAATATCTCAAAATCGACTCAACCGATTTTGTTAAAATTTACACACTTATTCCCTATCATACCAGCTAACGGGTGATGTAAGATTTTTTTTATTGGATAATTGGTTCATAAGTTATGAATTTTTTAAACTCAAAATTTCGATTAAAATGAGAGATTTTTTGTTCAAATAGAAATCATTTCTACAAAATTTCTTTCTTTTAAATTTTCCCTACATCACCCGATAGCTATTACCTTTCTAAATAAGCAAAAAAAAAATTGTATTTTTCAGACTTAATGACTGCGATAAAAAAATGCTTATTTTTATACCTATTTTCCCGAGCGCCAGGGTGGTGCAACCCTTAAAACAAATATCGAGCGCGAAGGGCAAGTGTCTAGATAAGAATGTGTTGCTTAAGTTCGTTAGAGCCTTAAGTAAATAAATTTTTCTTTTCATTAGAAATAAAGAAGTAATTTTGTAATTTTCATATGAAGAATATGTAATACAGAACCCGTCAATTTTGACGTATGACGTATGCCTAATATTAAAGTTCATTCATTTGGTTAATTTTTTCTTGACGCTATATACATAATAAAAGCTGCGTAAAACCTTTAAAATTAGCTAACTTTCTTAAATGTAATAGAAACCTAATCCTGCTAGAAGTAAAGAGATAGAAATCCTATCCTTCTATCTCCTTCAATCTATTGTCTACCTCTGCCTATCTATTTCTATCTCCATCTCAAAATGCATCAAATTCTATCTCTTTCAACCCTCACTTCTCTATTTCTTTCTATCTCTATATGACACGCTCGGAGCAAAAGCGAACGAAAAGAAAAACGTACGGGAAAGCAAAGTAAAAACGCGCGAGAGCAAAAGCGACCTAAGGAAAGCGACCTCATGATTCTTAGCTCGCTAAGAATCATGAGGTGGGAAGGTTCCCCCACTTTGCTCCTTAACACATGACTGGGTTGCGCGCGCAACCGATTTTTCCTCTTCTGAATCTGAAAACTCGAAGGTGCACGACCAGCACGACTGCCAGTCGGAAACCTTCAGCTGTTCTATTTATATCTCTCGAACTGCTTTGAAATAAAATCAAGAAATTGGGATTTTAACGTTTCCAGGTTTCGATGCTTCAATTTTGAGGTTATGTTTTTTCAGGTGTAGAATATTAATATTAATACTATTATATATATTATTAATGTTAATATTACAATTATGTTATATTATATCATATTATAAAAGTCTTCTTTTTCTATTTTGATCTGCATTTCAAAGAAATTCAAGAAATTGGCGATTTTCATGATTCGAATACGTATATTTCGGGGTTAAGTATTTCAAGTATAAAATATAAATAACAAATATTAATACTATCATATATATAAATACATATATAATATTAACAGTAATAATATTATATATATATATTATATATTATATATAATATATATGTTTGTATATATGAGATTATTCTTAAGATCGGACTAAATGGACCCTTGCCGTGGCGGCCGGAAGTCCTCCAACATGACCCTGCTTGAAGGAAAGGGATAGAAATCCTTTCCCTTTCTAACTCCATATCAGTCCACATCCACGCCTATCTCTTTGGATATCCTCTTTTGTATCCCTTTCTATCTCTTGTCTATCTCTGCCTATCAATTTCTATCTCCTCATTCCATATCAACTCCTATCTCTTTAAATTCCCACTTCTCTATTTCTTTCTATCTCTATATGTATACTTGTCTATACCTTTCTATCTCCTTGTCAATCTCAATTCTCTTCTATCTCTTTCAATCTCCAGTTCTCTATCTCTTGCTATCTCCTTTTCAATCACCGTTCTTTCCTATCTCTTTCAAACCCCACTTCTCTATCTCTTTCTATCTCTATATATACCTGTCTATCCCTTTCTATCCCCTTTTTTAATCTCAGAGTTACAAAATGAAGGAATTTTTCTTCAAAAATCACTAGTTTTAGTTCAAAAGACCACAAAAAATTTTAAAATGAAAAAAAACCATTGGTGGGAGGAAAAACATCCACTTTAACTAACTTCATTTGCCTTTTTATTTCAAATGATTCTACAATGAGTTAAGAGCGGCACCGCACATTATCTTTTGAAAAAGACGTTTTTGAAAATGCTCTGTCACGGGCTTAATTCTTCATATTTTTCAACCGAAATTTTGGAAAATGATGTTTAAATCATAAAATACTATATTAAGTAGAATAGTATAATAAAGTTACGTTATCCAGATTTTTAAAAAATCAGAAGAAAGTGTTTTTTTCACCAAAAAGACAGAACCCCCCCCCCCTAGAAAATTGTGACCAAAATGTACAAATGGATATTGCTACTTAATGATGTAGGAGAACGGGATGATGAAATATAAATCCTAGTTCTCTTTTAGAGATTATAAAGCCTGTGATATACTGTGAGCGACGGAGGATTACTTATTTTAACTGAATGTCCATGATTATAAAACAGAGCCTGATTTTTTAAGCGACTATTTTTTCCATGTACAATGGTGCACACATTGGTACATTAAAATTGTAATTTTTAAATACTGACCTTTCCTTCATTCCTAATTGCTAACAAATTGGTTTTTTTTTAGGAGATTAAGCCCCATTGCAGAGCAAGAAGTAGCCTCAAGTAGTTTGCGATGGCTAACTGTTGGCTTCTGTTAACTACTTTTGCTCTCAACGTTGCTGCTCTTCCCGATATAATTCGAATAGGTAATTTAAATGACCAAATTATTCTTAATGTTATAAAATAGAACGGTTAAGAGCAAGAACAGTGTTCTTGCATTTTTGAGAGTCATTTACTAGTCTAGAAGTATGAAACCGGAGTTTTTTTGCAAAACTTACACGTCTGTTGCATGGAAATGATCAAAAATTTTTTATTCAAAGTAACTTCCATTGCTATTTACATATTTTTTTCATCTCTCCGGAGGGTGATAAATGCCACGCCAATAAAACTGTTCGTCTTTTGAAGCAAACCAGTTATCCAGCTATTTTCGTACATTTTCGTACGAAGTGAAGCGTTGTTCAACGAGAGCGTGGCCCAGTGATGTGAATAGATGGTAATCCGACGGAGTCAAGTCTGGAGAAGAAGCGGCATGCGCCAGTATATCCCAACTGAACGCCTCGATCGTTTCCCTGACCCGTTTCGCTGTGTGTGATGGCGCATTATCGTGGAGAAAAATGACTTTGTGTTGCCTTCTTAAATAATCCGGTCATTTTTCTTGTAATGCTCGATTTAAATCGATCATTTGCTGTTGGTAGATATTCGTGTTGACAGTTTCATCAGGTTGTATCAGCTCATAATAGATAACACCCTTTTGATCCCACCAAACATACGGCATTGTCTTCTTTCCCAAGCACGGCTTTCTGCGATATATTCAGTTGATCCGCGAGTTCTTGTGGAGTTTGAGTATTTTCTTCATCCAGTAAGGCTTGCAATTCGTTGTCTTCGAGCTTTTTCGGTTGTTTTCCACTATCTTCATTTCTCACATCAAAATTACCACTTTTGAATTTTTTAAACCACTCGAAACTCTGTATTTTACCAATACCATGTTCACCGTAAGCTTCAACAAGCATTCAATGCGACTCTGCAGCAGTTTTTTTCAAGTGATGACAAAAAACCAGTGCTGTCCGCAAATCGTAATTCGTAGACACAAAACACGACATGTTGATACTTGTAGTATGGTAAATACACTGGCATATCAAACTTGGGTTCTTGTCTACTGGAAATCTTTCTTAGCTGCTAGAGGGAGAAGATGGCGCTGCAGAAGCGGTCATATGGTCCCTAAACTAATGGCAAGCACCATCTATAGGGAAATTCCAGTTTTATACTTCTAGATCTGGTCGACGTACCAGCTCGCTTGAGGTCTAAATTCTAGCTTTTCATTTATGAATATAACGTAAATTTATCTTTCTAGGTGGGCTCTTTCACCCAACAGACGACAAGCAAGAAGTGGCCTTTCGTTATGCTGTAGAAAAAATCAATGCTAATAGAGATATTCTTCCCAAATCACGACTTAGTGCTCAAATTGAACAGATATCACCACAAGACAGCTTTCATGCTTCCAAACGAGGTAATTGCAACAAAAATCAACCATAATTAAATAGATTTATAATTCGCATCTTATGTGTCTCTAAATATTTGTTTCATAATACGCTGAGAATTACCTACCATGTCATTTTAATAACAAACATGTAATCATCTCATGAGTCATATAACATCATAAGCATTATCCTTAAATGTAAACAATCATATAATAATTATTTACTTAATTTACTTAATTATGTTAATTAATCATTTTATCATTGACCCTTACGATCCGAGCCACCTGCAACAGAAAGAAACTTCTAAACTGCAAGACACTAAAACATAAACGTTGATAGAGCACCAACATATTAACGTTGACAGGACTCTAACACATAAACGTTGAAAGAGCACCAACACATAAACGATGAAAGGACACTAACACATGGAAGGATCCAAATAGCAATAAAACAGATGGTCTCACAGAGGAGATTCAGTCTTGAGTTTCGGGTCAACAGTTACGAGTTCAGCTATCGAGAGTGCTCTATGTAGTACGAAGTGAAGTCTTACCAGTGAGTGCACAGTGAAACCACAACCCTTGAGTGCAAAAAGAATCTTTGAAGTCCAAACTGTGAAATGTAGTGAAGTACAACCGTATTGTGCAGTCTAACTCATTCAGTGAAGTCCTACATTGTGAACGCAGTGAAGTCATAAACGTTCAGTGCATTGTCAACCTTAAGAAGAAGTCCTAACAGCAAATACAAGTGAACCTTGGGTATACATCAGTACACAAGTGCAAATACAAAGGATAAATCATCAAGAATCACCTATCGGTAAGCCGTAGACTGTTGTCATTTTAATTAGAACTCAGGCTCACATCAATTCGTCGTAAGGGTCAATTTCTTTAAAATTTCTGTAAGATTATTATACTAATTTCCAAAATTGTAATAAATTGTGTAAACTTAATATCAATTATTTTCATTTGGCTTGTCCTCGTTCCCAATTTACAATTAAGATGTAAATTAAAACGAGGAATTAGAATGATAGAAATAGAGTCTGTTGCCAGATAGGTCGGTTTAGAAATAAAAGATAGGTAGTACGTAACAATGTGTTTAATCATTTGTGATTATTGCATGAACACTTTGCTTCCCTGTGAGTAACAAATAAATTTGTTTCCTTATAGAGTAAGTTTCCACCAGCCCCCTGCATCGAACATGAAATGTATGTGGTAGTAGATTCTCTTAGTGTCACGGCCCGAGCGAGACGTGTTTGTGGTTTTAAAATAGGCTTAAGAGAGGTTGAATTTTGCTGATTATGACAGGGTGGTAAGGCCTGACTTTATTTTTGTTGCGAGGACATTGTCACTAGCAATCCTATGGTGGTTGTGTTGTCCAATTAAAAAGATAATTTTAAATCAAACATAATAAAAGAATGAAATGTGAATACAAATATAGATTAACAATAATAGTAATTTACCTTTCAATCCGAAAGGGCAAGAAAAAGAAGGTTTTTGTCGCTTGCGTCTCTATAATTCGGAGGACAACGGCAAGATCCTCTCGCAGAATTTTTTGGCTAGAGTGACAGATGCACGATTAACTATCGATACAAGATTCACCAATAGAGCGATACACGAATCATAACAGGCTTTGAATCCACTCTTAAGTTCGTATTATTCTCACAAACATGACTACTTATACGACGACCGTATCTAACCACAGGCGAGGGGACTATATTCACCGTAATTTGGTAACGATCGCGATCTCGAATACTTTAAAGGACTCACGGAGTGATTCGGTCACGAAACGATGCTTACAAAGCAACAGACTGGAACCAATAGACAATCTCCAGGAGTTATCTTGCAGTTTAAATACTGTTGCTAATTGAGTCAATTGGATGGAAGTGGTTTTCCAAGAATTGAATTTTGCTCATGCGGTCAACGAATTTATAATTAATTATGAGTCTGTATGCATCGGAAATGAAGAATTTCCGAAATTCGAGATTTCTAAGAAACACCGGCGCGTGGCGCAGTATATGAGCCACCCTCCGTCATAAGCGTGTATTGGAAATATGGTATGATTATTATTAAACAATGGCTAGTCAACATAATCACTTCGGTAATTGTTTATATTACTCTCTTGCCCTGTCAGTTTATTTATAAAATATAATTATGAAATATGGATTATAATAAGCATGTACGGATGGTATTATTTGGTTGGTCTAAGTACAGGAGTAATTGCAATTATCTTAATTACTAACTTATCGGCTATAGAAATAATTATCATTTGCACACTTGAATGTCGGGTTGTCCAAAGACAGGCATATAATTAAAAATTTTTAAATTTAGGGATGTAACATTAGATTCCGACCAAATGAACTAATTCTCGTCATGATGCTCCGATCAGTAGGGTGCACAGAGGGACGAAATCTAAAAACGATTTTCAAATTATCTTTTAGGTCACAAATCTTCACCGATTTTCAATTTCTTTTTTTCAAAAAATTCAGCATTTAATTCTCAAGAGATCTATCAAGGCGGATTATTGAATTTTTTGTTTAAACTTTTAAAGAGCTGCAAATAACAAAAAATAGTGATTTTTTGAATTTTGACTTTTTACTCCCTGTGAAAATTTTTTCAGTGGCATCAGGCCTTAGGTTTAATACAAAAGGGACGGTAAAAGAAAAAAAAAATTGTTGACGTGTCAAGTTATTTGCTATAAACATATATTTGCAACAAATAGCCAGTACAATGGATTATGCTTTTGTGGCGTATATTTAAGAGGTTACGTGCAATAACCGGTTATAGAATTCTAGCGCTCTGTTTAGTTGGCTCCTGAGAGCTTGAAAAAAATGTTTCAAATTTCAATTTTGAAAACACGTATTCAAATAGAAAATTTTATTGCGCATCTTTCTTCTCGCATTAAAAAAGTTGTAACCTTAATAGTTTTCGAAATAAATGGAAGAAACTATATTTTCGCCAAACCAAAATTTAATTATTTTTTGGTTTTCAACTCGCGCTCAATGACTCAATTTTGAGAATTTCGTAATAATATTTACAGCGATTACGCTTTCTACTGTTCTTTGGGTAATGATGTAGGTTAAAGATTCAAATATTTGCAGTCTGTCCAACAAGAGCGTGTCCGCGGTTATTTGAAAACTATTAAAGATATTTGAAAGTTTTTTTTTTGAATGAAAGTACATTCGAAGGACCTTTTCGGCACGCTTTCTACCAATTTTTCGACGTAGTCCGCTGGTAATTCTTGCCATATCTGCCTGATTTTTCGCAAGAGCTGTTTCAGGGTAAATACACGCTTTTCCGCAAGCTTCCTCTTTAAAACACCTCAGACATTCTCGATAGGATTCGCATCGGGGGACTGTGATGGCCAGACCAAAGTTGTTAGACCATTTTCTTCTTTAAAACCGCGCTCAGAGAAGCATCCCCAAACACGGACCTTTACTGGGTGTTTAACGGTTCGCTGAAGAAATCGAGTATCAGTAGTAGACCAGGCATACTTTGTGGGAACCCATGCCCAGAACGACGCTTCATCTGAAAAAATGACATTCGACCGGTCACGGTCGAGATTTTCAGCAGCCCATGCCTTCCGTCTTTCCCTATGGGTTTCTGAAAGTAGGGGTTTTTGCCTCGTGCTACAGTATTTTAGCTTCGCCTCAGTCAAACGAACGAATACGACTTCCTGAGGTATCTCGCAGCCGCGCTATAGCTCATAAGTGGTCCTTTTGGATGGATACACAAGAAGACCGTGTTCCGTCGGAACAATTTACATTTCTCAAAAAACATAAGGTTCAATAATTTAGAAGGACATTTAGAAACAACTGTGTCAACTCGTAAAAACTATATTAAGTACCAAGGTGCTTACTAGAAACAGAAATTTCAATTTCTTAGTTTATGTTTTTATTGCAGTAAGCTGCCTAAATTGTCCGAAGGCACGATCCGATTTTGTGATGACCCTTCTTGTAATCAGATGTACTTTCAAGGTCCTAAACCTCTTTACCTTCTTTCTACCTCTTTTTATTACACTCATCCTGCACCATGACCAGTGGCCTCTGACTCATGGATCTCAACTTCGGGGGTTTTCCCTCAGATTTGTCAATTTTCGACAACGATCGGAAATGAACGTGTAGCTGTGAGACACTCAGCCTTGATCATATCCAAACTTCACTTACAATTAACTATTAGCGTTCAATGTCAAACTTACAGGCCACTCTTTTTTATCAGTACTTATGTAATATTGTTTCTAAATATATATATCAACCACAAGTTTTCGTCAAAGTTTTTATTCGTGAAATTATGCGAGTGACCTATTTCGTTATAATTACTTTATGTGCAAAAACAGACCGCTTCAAAATGTTTCGCATACACAGAACTCACTTTCACTCACGTTGGCTTTCTGGGACAGTTCGAGCGATAATGGAACGACACGGTAATTGCGCATTAGTTTTCCGAATGTACTTTCATTCAAAAAGAGAAACATTCAAATATGTTTAATAGTTTCCGAAAAACCGCGGACACGACCTTGTTGAACAGAAGAAATGTGCCCGCGAAGCAGGCACATTTTCATAACACGTCACGCTTTGCCCTCCATGTTGCGCGCATACGCCCTTCGGGCGGTTGTGCGCTTCGCAACGCTTACACTATTCAGGACGCTCGCGCGCTTCGCGACGCTTACGTCCTTCGAGACGCTATTGTTTTAATTATTTTTGTTTTAAATGAGGAGAACTCATTTACTTAAAGTTCTATCGACTTTAAGGAACACATTCTCATGAGGACACTCGCGCTTCGCGTTCGGCCCTGTTCCCCGTACAATAGGTACAAATAAAGTTCATAAGTTTGAGCGCGTCTACGACGCGCAATTTGTTTGTAGTGCTTCGTGCTGTCCAAATTTGCCCCAAAAGGAATTTAGATATAATTTAGCGACCGAGCGTAACCCTGGATTTTTTTTATGTTTTCCGGATCTAGATCAATACCTTCTTTGTTCTTGATATTCACCCTATATTTGTCTTTAGAAGCATCGCCAATGCATTCTACAGGCCACCCCTCCAATTCCTGCTTAGTTTTATAAAAAGTATTTATATACGGTGTAAAGAGTCCGCCCTCACCAGAACTATGATCATATTGGGTTGTTTCATAATGCCAAATCTCCGAAATATTTAAGATCTTATACCCCAATGAAACAGCTTTTTTTAATTCATCTGAAACCCATGTACCGTCAAATGCGCGCTCGCTTTCTTCAGTTCGACAAAGAGCAAACATGAGTTTATTATAAAATCGCGCCAGTAAAAGTGGATGATAAAGCGATTGAAGGGGTTGAATTCGGCATTTAATCAACTCCTCGACTTTTGAGATGTCAAGATTATTGGAACCTATTGACTCCCTGCATTCATCCCCAACATATATACAGTTGGATGACCTACAGAGTATTTACCACATTTCAAAACTATAGGGTACAAAGACCGTATGTACATCAAAATAGTTCATTTTTTCACTGTCTTTTACCTTATGGTAACATCGGGTATTACGCGTACGACCACCAAAGAAAGTGTCACGCGGATTTAACGGTTCATTCGTAAGGACTGGATGATTTTTAATTAAATTTGATAAACCAATATTTCTTTTTTTAATTTTGGTGAAGACGCACTCACACATTTCTGTAACTAAATACCCGGCTTGGCGCATTTTATTTGACTGCGTAACCGTTTTCTCATACCGTGCTTTTAGAGTCTCATCTGAGCTGTTTAATTTGCTCTCGCGATTATCGGGATAGCAAAGGGGACACCCATGCCAAAAACACCCGTGGAATTGCAAAACGTGTCTTTCTCCGTTTAGCTCATAATAACCGTCTACCAAGTTGCCTTCTTTTAGACGGTTCTCTCGACCTCTCCCCGCATGAGCAATAGTTACACCGCGTTTTTGCTCCTCAGTAATAATCCATTCTATCGCTATTCTGGATTGTTTCTCACACCATCTATAACCACCGGGTGGTATTATGGCTATAGTATCGGGTGCCAGAAATTTTTTTCGAAATACTACAGAACAAGCTGAAGGTGTTGTTACGCTTTCGGTAAACGGGCAAACATCTCCAGCTTCTAAAAATTGTTTACGGAAGACTAAACAAGCGCGGCGTAGGATGTCGACATTGTTTTTGCAATACCCAAATAATTCTTTTTTAAAATCAAAGACATAGTTGGGATCTGAGTTTTTTTCCTCATACCATTTTAAGAAATTACCTCGTGCAGACACAGACATTGAATCTGGGGAATAATATTTTAAAGCTGGTAATGAACCAACATAGTTTTGGTTTTCAGGAATGTTGAATAAATGGGGAAATACCCCCTTTTTTTCACCGATTCCTGTAAGTCCAAAAGCTGAAGGTAAAGCACTCAATGGCATCTGGGTGTAGTTTAAACTATCAATGAACCGTGTATGGTTCACAGTCATTGATAGAATCTTTGAGCCGTTTAATATAACTCTAGGCTCTTGTTGTGGGGTTTTATTCTGCTCATCTAAGTGTTTTAGAAGGAATTGCGAATCAAAGCTTTTAGCATTGTGTGCAATGCAGATTATTCGCTTAAAATTTTTAATTGGCCTAAGGGTAAAGTCGGTAAAATCTGAAATACATTTTTCTCCTTTAAAAATGTATTCTCGAATAAGGCCACAATGCACACAAGGCTTTGTAATGTCATCTTCCTCGAGACAAAAGATACAAACTTGTTGTACTACGAAAAAATTCGGGACATGTAGATTTTTACTACTGTCACCTTCAAGTGTTGTATCTTGTTGAGTCTCAAGATCATAAAAGATAAATATTACAGCATCACCACCCCATCACCACTACCACCATCATCAGGCCTTACTTTTATAGCTCGTATATAGTACCGATGATTATATTCACGCACATCTTTACAAATTTTACAAAATGAAAAACCACATTTGTGGTCTTTAACTTTGAGTGAATTGACTAGTTCTGAACAATCCGTATAAATTTTCCCTACATTGCAAACACTTTTAGATTTGCAATATGAGCCTTTCTGCAAATGATGTTCAAAACAAGTGTTATTGTAAAATGTGCGTAAACATTTTTTACATTCTTTTTTGTTCATTATTTAATGAACAAGGTGGTGATTTATGACAAGCAAGACACTTGTTTGAACACTTGTGGTCGCTTTGATACTGGTAACTTTTGTTACATTCTAAACAAAATAATTTATTGCAAGCCGCGGCTGTTAAGTTCAAAATTAGGTCATAATGCCCCCTCTCCCTATAATATAATATATGAATAACTGTTTCCACGATACCCCCGTTCTCATGAATCATTGTTCTACCATTAAAAAAGGCAGGTTCATTCTCCTTACCAAACGAACCAACCTCAAAAACTACAATCGCTATATTTAAATTAAAAAAAAAACATTGAAACGCGATTATCTCTTCTACACCGCAATCTTCCCTAGGGATTAAAACTTTAGCCTGTTTGACCAGGTTATCCGCTTCGTCTGTCAGGTATTTGGAAGATTTCTTCCGTATCCTGTCCTATTTTTTTTTAAAACAGCAGGATTCGTAGATTCTTTTCGCTGTGCGTGTATACGCCCCATAAAAATTGCCCGCGGGAGACACAAATTATCCGCGTCATTTTTTATAGCACAAATTGAGTTCTTGATGATATTTTCATATCCCAAGGCTATATATCCTGAACCAACCGGTAATTCCACGTGATCTGCTACTATCCGGATAGTACCGTTTAAAGTAAACTCTTCGGCGCCTTCCGTTATAGCCAATCGAGGGGATATTCGCTTTCATCGGGAATTTTTATTTTAAATGTTAATTCCCGGGAATTAAATTTAAAACACGGCTTTGGATTTAACCGATCGTCTAAAATAATTAACTTACAATTAGTAGCAACATGCGGGTGCTTTTCACTATTAATATTACTACCCTGACCTGTTTGCACCACACCATCAGAGTCCTCGAGCATCTCCTCATCGATCACCTCCTCCTCCTCCTCCTCCTCCTCCTCCTCCTCCTCCTCGACCTTCTCCTCCTCCTCTTCCTCCCTCGCCCCTCATTAGACTCTTCAGCGGGTCCCCATCTCTCCCAAACAATCTGGCGATTTGTTCGCAGCATTAACACCCTTTGTGCAACGGGTATGTCTGCTGACAAATCTGTTTTTGTTGTTGTTATTGTTGTATGGGTTCTGTTGTATATAATAAATAAATAAATAAATAAATAAAATTAGTATAATTTAAGATATTGGAACACTAATTCATTTTGAAAAAAATTATGGTTTACCTCGATTTTCATTTTGTAGGTGAACACCACTGGGTCCTGCCTCAAAGTTAATTAAGGGGAGTTGAGAAAGATTTTTATTCCTTCGTTGTATTACGGGAAACAAAACATCTCTCTCATCCTCCTTTGACTCCACCTGGTTTGGCTCCTGGTTATCTATTATAATTTTAATACCATAATTTAACATAATCAGCAAAACAATTTATTTATTAATTAACGGATAATGATTAAAGAAGTAGAAAGGTTAAAATTTTACAACTCTCTCAACTTTTTTTAATCACTCTACACTGTCGCACAAACTAAAAAGATACATAGAACTCTTTCGACTTTTCTCATTTTTAAACAATCGTGTTTTGTAAAAATATTAATAATTAATCATTTTTACTACCCTAGATAGTTGCATCTTTCTTTTACGAATCCAGTGATACCGAAAACTAATTTTTCATAAAAATCTCAGTTATGTATCTTTTTAGTTTGTACGGCAAAAATTTAACTCTACTTACATGTATCTATTTCACACAGAACCTGGTTCCATTCATCTGCTAGTGGATCTAGCACGGTTAATCCCATATCCTTATTCACTGTGTCCAAATTTTCCACTTCACGATGGCAAGCCCTTGCCATTGCCCACAGCTTTTCCATACTCCAAAAGCCTATCACTTGTAATCTCACAGAGTCCGTATAATCCTCAATTTTGAGGATATTTTGAATCACACCCTCCAACACAATATAGGATATCGTCTGAAGGGAGATTAGGGCGGTTTTTAACACATCCCAAGGCACGTCATCCAACTCCATGTTGGCCATTTCACTCTCTCATATATCATTTTGTGGTCCGTAATAGTTTGTCTCGAGGCTGGTTAAAAACTCTACAGTTTTCTCTGTTACGGCATGAGCGAAGGGTAGTTTTGATATTAGAATAGGCTAAAGGAGGTTGAGTTCGCTGATTATGTCAGGGTGGTAAAGCCTGACTTTATTTTTGTTGTGGAGACGTTGTCACTAGCAATCCTGCGAGGATTGTGTTATTCAAATAAACAATAGATAGTCAAGTCATATAGTATTTATTATGATAAATGAAATCATGAAAATAG
>JAUEJJ010011857.1:0-16698 GCA_032164275.1 Synergus coniferae | reverse complement strand
TAATGAATATAAACATTTTTTTTTCTTAAAAATATTATAAATTATTTTAATAATTCTGTATAAATATAATTTTTAATCATATTATTTTCTCCATGCTCTCCCATAAAAATTCTTAGTAATCTTATTGGTGAAAATGCCACGATAGGAATTTGTCCGGTTATTGCTTTTTAATAATTTTGTAGAAAGTATATAAATTATTGTTTATATTCTCATAACCGCAAATAATATATTTTTTTAATATTAGATTACTCAAGATGAATTAATCAAAGTAATAAAAATTTTTAAAATTAACTGATAACTTTGGGTAGAAGTAGACATCTCAACTCTAGTGACACGTCACTTCCCAGCCCTGAACATAATGAGCGCGGGAAATTTCCGATAGGCAAGTATCGATTGTCGAAACTCACTATCGATACGTACGCGACGAATCAGGATTAGGGAAACGGCAAGTATCGATTGTCGAAATCCACTATCGATACGCACGCGACGAATCATGATTACGGAAAAGGCGTTACGATATTCGACCTTTTTTACCATGATCTTTTTATAATATAATAGGATTAGTTGACTCAGACCAGAATTGGCTTTAGAACTTTATGACATAGGCTTCTTCGCCGTAGCAAGTTTTGGCTCGTATTTTTCAAATACGATCATCTGTAAATAATTTTCATTATTGCCAAACTGTCCTGAAAATTCCTACTACCTACGGTATGTTGATATCATACATAATATGAAAAAAATGGAAAATATCTTTTCAAAAGAAAACATTATTATGGTATAAAAGAATATTTCTCTGAGTGATTGTAAAACACAATTTTATATCATGAGAAGAGAATAACCCATGATTTCACTTAAGTAGTGCAGACAACAATAAATCGTTATTTAATGAAAATCAATCCAAACAATTTTTAGATTAATTTCAATCTAACCATTCGTTGCTTGGGGAGCATTCTGGTGTTGATAACACTCGATTCTGACGGTACGAGTATGTGACTTTTCGGACATGGTATGAAGTTGCCGTGATATGCTTCGAATAATTTTTATGACGTAATCAGACTGAGCAATTATTACACTTTTGGCGCTTTGCGCCTGAGAGGTAGATAGAGACGCTTCCCTCCCTTCCTCTCGAATTGCTCATCATAAATTGTGGGCCGTCGAGGACCGGTTAAATTTCTAAGAATATTAAAACGCCTGAGTGACATACCGTCAAAGTCGTGTATATCTTTAAAAACACATTGGAAATGATGTAGTGTACTTTTGCTTTATGTTCCGAATAAAAGTGCATTTTTTTCTTGTAACAATAACGTTCTGCGATTTTGAATAAGCAAAGGAGTCGATGGTTTCCGAATCGAGTCCACTCCCTATTTGTGTAGAGGTAGTCGTTAATATCAGATATTCCAGACAGAATGTTCTTATTACAAGAAAAGAATGCAGGTTAATTCGGAACATAAAGCACAAGTACTCTACATCTTTTCCAATGTGTGTTTATAGATATACCCGACTTTGACGGTATGTCACTCTGACATTTTAATTTTCTTAGAATTTTAACCGGTGCTCGACGGCCCACAATTTATGATGAGCAATTCCAGAGGTAGGGAGGGAAACTTCTCTCTCTACCTCTCGGCAACGAATGGTTAGATTGAAATTAATCTAAAAATTGTTTGGATTGATTTTCATTAAATAACTCTTTATTGTTGTCCGCACTACTTAAGTGAAATCATGGGTTATTCTCTTCTCATGATATAAAATTGTATTTTACAACCACTCAGAGAAATATTCTTTTATACCAGAATAATGTTTTCTTTTGAAAAGAAATTTTCCATTTTTTTCATATTATGCAACTAATTTAAGATAAAGGCACGAGTCATTTACTTCTAAAGAGAGGTACTTAAAGGAATATGCCAGTTCAGAATTAAACACCAAATCCAAATATTTCAAGCGCGCCATTAATCGGTATACGCTACCCTCCTTGTCGCGAAGAGCCTAGAACTCACATTTGGAATCTATTAACTTCTCACCTGGAATTCTCGGTACAATGATCCAAGTTCCATCCTTTTGGTGAGCTTGAAGTTCGTCTTCAGTAGCTTCAATCCATCTTTCTGCCACTATACAAGTTACTGGGACCACTGTAGGTGCATTTGTGTCATTTTCGCATTCATGTTCGTTATTTCCACCTTCTGCTTCTTGAACAGCAGTTTCTCCAACAACCGGAGCTCTTTGCTCTCCTTCACTGTCAATGTTCCCTTTTGGTCCTTGAAAATTGAGGTCGACTTCAGACATCATAGGTTCAGCTGAATCTAATTCTCTTGCTTGTTCGTTGAAAACTACATGCCTGGATACAGACACACTTCTTGTTTCAGGATCATATAATCTATAGTTAGAGGACTCGCCGTCGTAGCCAACTAGAATCTTCTTCTTCGCTCGTGCCTTAAACTTGGTGATTTTCTGTTTCGGTATATGGTATACTCAAATGATCGTATATACAGACTGATCGGGGACAGTCGCGTATTTCCGAGCCTACAGGGGCGTATTTATGTAACACGATAACAAGCCTCAACAAAAGTTTTCAATCCGAATCAATCCGAAGCCTATTCAAAATCAATTCGTACCTTTAATCCAAATGAATCCGGTCAGTCCGAATCAATCCAAACGTTCAATCCGATTGAATCTGGTTAATCCGGTTAATCAGAACTTTAAATTCGAATGGATCCGAATGAATCCGGTCTATCCGAATCAATCCGAACGATTCCAAAAAATTCGAATAAATTCGAATTGACCGGATTCTTTCGGAGTGAACATTCGGATTAGTTCTGATTAATTCGGATTGACCGGATTCATTTGCATTCATTCGGATTAAAGTTTCGGATTGATTTTGAATGCGCCTCAAATTAATTCGGATTGAAAGCTTCCTTCGCAATTGATCGGATTGAAACTGTTTGGTACGTATACAAATTCCGGAATGATTTGGAAAATTTCGGATTGGTTCGGAATGAATTTTAATCCAAAGCTTTCGCTAGGGCGGGTTTTGAGGTGCATTGTAGGAATTTAAAAAATTCTTACAGTAAGTGAATCACCCTGCGAGTGTGCTGCCGTACCTCTTTGACTGAAAAAGGGACTTGGAAAAATATGTATTATAAATATTACACAATCTTTTTCACTTCCACATCAAAATATTTTCAGTATCCTCTCTCACTCGCGTCTCTACGTTCGCCGAAACTTTTCCATTTTAACCAAATAAATGAGTGTTTTCAAAAAACAGTTGGTTGACACCATTCCTTACATTGAGAAACCCTCCCCTACTAAACAGCACTACAAGCTGCGTATCTTTGCTACTTCAAAATTATATTTTTGAAAAGACTCGACCGAATGGCGGATTAGGGGAACTTTACAATTTAACCATTTTTTGAAATTTATTTATATTTTTTGTCAATTGCTCCCACAGCCTTAATAAGTATTTTCAAATGTAGCCACAAATATTATAGTATATCTCGATTCCAGTACAAAAATATGATTTTAGCCTAGTGTGAATATTTGCGCAAGAGTAAAGCAAGTTCGGTCTCATATCATGCCGTTTGCAGCGTGCTCTAAGAACAATTTAAAGATCTAGTATATTTATCAATGCCCTAAGTGATTTCTAAAAAAATTCCCCTTTTCGAGGTGTCTTTTCCAATAAAAATCTTGGATTGGATTGAATTGAGAAAAAAACGAGTGCAGCAGAAGCACCGGTAAACGTTTTCTTTTCGTCAGAAACACTTTTTCTAAAGTTTGTCAATTTACATAAATTGTTAAATATGTAATGACAATTTAGATACAAAATAAATTAAAATGTATTTACCGCAGTAACAATGTCATCAGTATTTAAAGCAATATGTTGAACTCCCGGTCCACCATAATATTCGACAAATTCCTGTATTTGAGAACGTTTCTTTCCAGGCGCAGGTTCATTAATAGGCAACTTTACAGTTTCTTCCCAATTCGTCATGACAATGGAACGTAAAGCCGAGTACTCAGTGTGTAATTGAGAATCATCAACCGACCAAAATCTGTGGAATTGTAGACATTTTTCGTACCTACAAAAAAGAAACAAAGCTTCTAAATTAATGTGGGTCATAATCAAGTTACATTTTCGATGTAGTAATAAATCTATTTGATACATAGTATGTGCGATTTAAAATTATTTTATAACTTGTTCTCACGGTAAACGTCACCCTGCACTTGTTTAAATTTTGAAATATGTGAGAAACATATTCTTTTACAATTGTTCTGTAATTTTTTCATCAGACTCAATATGGTTCTGAGATTATTTAACACCAGTATCTGTAGAACGTTGGATTTTTTGGTCCCCACCACACAACCTATGAACGCATACTTTGTTCCTCTAAGAGCAGTCATGAATCTATTGAGAGAGGAAGATAGCATGAGCTCGTGGGGCGTGTGGTCCAGGCGGAAATATCCAAGATTTTGCAGCTCTGCTGGAAGTAAAGAGATAGAAAGGTTATCCTTTTCTATATCCTTCTATCCTTAATATAGAAAGAGATAAATATTGTTTATCCCTTTCTATGTCTCGCCTATCCCCGTCAATTTCTTTCTATCTATATATCAATCCACATCCACGCCTATTTCTTTGAATCTCCTCTTTTCTATCCCTTTCTATCTCTTGTCTATCTTTGCCTATATCTTTCTATGTTCATCTCAATCCACATGAACACCTATTTCCTTCAATACCCATTTCTCTCTATACCCCTTTCTATCTCTCTCTCTATACCCCTTTCTATCTCCTTGTGAATCATTTGGGAATGCAGATCGTGTATTTCCCAGGGATAGAAATGTTCTATCTCTTTCTCTCTTTTTACTTGTAGCAGGGTAGACTCAATAGTCATTCAAGAAGTAAAGAAATTGAATAAAAGCATAATATGTGAGGTGCGCCAAAGAAAGGGGGCTTACGCTTAAAAAATCGAAATCGAGGTTTTCACACTTTTCGATTGTTTTTGAGTTGCTCTTTTTAATGAAGCCATCAAAAATATTTTCCGAGAGTTATTATAATTGGGTTGTTAGATAAGCGAGAAATAAGGCTGCCGCTCGAGAGCTCGAAATCCCGTGAAATACCTCCCACCACTCACCGCCAGTGATCTCAGATTTGAAACGGCATTCACTCCAATGTGAAAAGAGTAGGAGACAATATGAGTAGAAATCGGTTGCGCGCGCAACGATTTCTCTTATCGTCTCATTTGATTCTTTAATTTTTGATTCTTTAATCTTGCATCGCGAAGAAAAATTTTTTTAATGCCGATGCTAAGATCTTACGTTTTATCCAATAATCCTATTAGTATTACGTAATGAAAGAATACTTTTAAACATACCATGATGCAACAGGTTCCATTTCATTATCGGGCTGGTTTCCAACAACATGGTCAATAAATTTTAAGTTGACTGGTGGCCTATTATAAACATAATATCATTAAAGATTAATGTATTAATCACCAGATTTGAAGATAGGAAAAAGTTCTAAACTTACAAAAGTTTTAAAATCCTGTCATCAGTTTCTTCCTTATATCCAGGTAAAAAGTTTCCCTTATAGTTTTTTCGATCCACAAATGTGTGCAATGTATCACCATACTGTTAATGAAAAGATTAAAGATAACCTTATAATATTTGATGTTTAGCTGGGAAGAATCGTCAAATATTTATAAAAATAATTTTATTCTAAAGGAAATAAGATTCTGAAGTTGATGTGTTAGGTATTCTTAAAAATGCATTTCAAGAAGTTAAACTACCCCTTTTTAGTATTTTTTACTTTTCTTTGAAAATTTTTCTACATATAAAAATAAAGTAAGTTTATTTACATGTGATACCTCAAAATAAATAATGTTTAGATTTTTGTATAAACACAAATATTTCGGTTATGGCAGCCAATAAACAAAGTTACTTCTAGTATCTACTGACATACTCGTACATATGATGTAAATAAATAACCGAATTTAGTTGAATGAAATGATTAACAGTTTCTTAAAATCAGAGAAGCATAAATATATTTCGTAAGCATCATTTAAATTAGTAAAAGGAGTATTATTTAGAATGTATTAACATAAATGTTCCTTACGCTGCTTTAATGCAAAAAATTTTTCAAAGAAAGGTGAACACTAGTACATAAGAGGTATTTTACCCTCATAAATTTTTCGTAGAGAAAAAAGTTAAAAAAAAAACACTTTCAGCCTTATATAAAATAAAATTTATTTATTAATTGTATTCCTTATAAAAAATAAGGGATGCAACCCTCGGAAATTCAAATGCTGTATATGTAATATCGTCTTTCATTAACAAGCAATCTCCAATTGGTTTGAAAAAAATTTTTGCATAGAAACAGGGATACCGTGAAAAAACTGTTTTTATGGGTGAAATTTGGGGGTAGTTTTAACCCCTTGAAAGTGTTTATCCACAGATAAAAAAGTACTTATCTAATATTCTTTGTCCTCTACAATATAGCATGAAAGTTTCATTGAAGTCGGTTCCTGATACTTTTATAGTTTACTGATACTTTCCTTGTTAGAATTAATCTAATATCATGAAACATGTCTTTTATTTTTACTTATTTAATTAAAAAAAAGCAATATCTTTCTACATACAAAAGTTTTTTTAACAAAAATTAATGGGGAATTTTACCTTATCTTATTGAAAATATTTGAATCACATTTACAAAGTAGTTTCGTTAACCGTATTTTATAAAAATTTTGAATCGGAAGTCACCAGTTTTTGATTAAATTTTCTTAAACGAGAAGCTTCATAAAAACTTACAGTTTGAATTGTAGCAAGCAATACAACTCCGTACTCGTCCTGTACTTCCCAGACATCTCGCACAACTTTAGCCCCCTTTTTTTTGGCTTCCTGTTAAAGTAATACAATATGCAAGCATTTATCAGAAGCAATATTAAACATCTTTGCTGTGTTTTCAAAAAAGAAAAAAAGATCGTGTAGAATAACAAATCTTTCATTTGATTTCCAAAATTTCATGGCAAAATCGGAAAAATGTATTGTTTAACGAGCCCATTTCCTCAGCATCTCCTCTCTTTCACTTGTCTCTGAGAAGAGAATCTAGGGAGAAAGTGCAGAGTGAGGAAAATTTAACATCTGGTCCGTGAGGATACCCTCCCTCGCTGGACAGGCCTGATCTAGGTCACCTTCTCAATAGTATGACAGGAGCTTATTATCTCTCATGGAGTAGTACAAGGGGATTTATCAAAGTCATGGGAAATGTCGGAGTTTTACGGAATAATTAGTCGACAAACCCGAATTCCAGCTCAGATGGCGCTAGAATTCGGGTTTTGTAGGGATCTACTAATATATCCGTAGTTATGCGTCGAGTTCTAATCTAGAATAATATACTCTATGGTTGACTCTTTCAATCATCCTCACTCTCGTACCGAATCGACGCCATGTTCTCTTCCACTTACTGTGACGAACGGTAGAAGCGTGAACATGTGTCTCTCATCTCTGTGCTTATCCTATTATAAAAAGATCATGGCAAAAAAGGTCGAATATCGTAACGCCTTTTCCATAATCATAATTCGTCGCGTATGTATCGATAGTGGATTTCAACAATCGATACTTGCCGTTTCCCTAATCCTGATTCGTCGCTTAGGTATCGATAGTAAGTTTCGACAATCGATATTTGCCTCTCAGAAATTTCCCGCACTCATTATGTTCAGGGTTGGGAAGTGACGTGTCAGTAGAGTTGGGAAGTCTACTTCTACCCAAAGTTATCGGTGAATTTTAAAAATTTTTATTAATTTGATTAATTCATTTTTAGTAATATAATACTTAAAAAATATATTATTTGCGTTTATAAGAATATAAAGAATAATTTATATATTTTCTACAAAATTATAATATTAAGAAAGCAATAACTGGACAAACTCCTATTGTGGCATTTTCACGAGTAAGATTACTAAGAATTTTTATGGGAGAGCATTGAGAAAATAACATTATCAAAAATTATATTTATACAGAATTATTAAAATAATGTATAATATTTTTAAGAAAAAAAAATGATTATATTCATTATATATCTATATACGTATATAATATTATAATATCAAAATTTGGTCAGTTTTTGAAATTAATATTATGTAACTGTTATTAATATAAATTTTTAAAAAATATAAATTAAACAATATAGAAAAAAAATTATAAAATATTATATTTAAGAGGAAATTATACGCGCGCGCGATAGCGCGCGTTCGCTCGTCTCGTCTGAATAAACGTCGCACATCATAGGTGGTAACGTGCGTGTAGTTAAAATGTGACAATTTCAATTTATATTTAAAAAAACAATACTTCTTAATTGCTTGAAAATAAATTTTATTATTTTAAAAGCATTTTAAATTCTCGCACGTTACTCGCATTTCATCGTCACGCGTGAGACTTTCACGATGTGCGACGCATATGCGAAGCAATTTAGGACGCAAATGTGAGCTCAGATGAAGGCACGCATAGACGCTTCGAATTCATTTGTTGATATTTTCAGATAATTAACAAATAAAAATGATGTAAATGTTTAACTAAACAGCTAACATAACAAGGTGTGGAATAAAAAAACCTGAACCGATTCAGTTAATAAAACCGGAGATAAAGAATTTTAAGTACAAGAGAATTTAGCATTTTATCGAATTTTATTCAAAATTTGAATTAACATATTTCTCAAAAAAAATTTTTTTCAAAAATCCTTATACTCAAATAGAAACCTTAAAAAAATCCAAGTCATATAAAAATTTGAAAAAGTTCTTTTACTGAAATCCCTACGATTTATAAAAGAATGTCCCGTGTAGCTGATACTGAAATTGAAATTGGCTCAGGGCCCAAAACCCACTTTTTTGTTGACCGTAGCCCTTTAGTTCTCAAATAAAAATAGAGAAATTAATTTAGTTACTCAATAATTAAATAATTTACCTTCATAATAGTGTAAATGTCTTCAACTCGGAAGGCAACGTCACGAACACCATCTCCATGGCGAGATAGATGAAGCGCCATTTCCTTGTTGTCAGGTTCGTAGGCAGATTCGAATACAAAGATAATCTAAAAGAAGATGTTTGATTAAATATGGTAATAACTATTTCATAATTTTATTTCACAAACACGTTTTATTTTGCATGTTGATTTACGTGTGGCATGACGTAAGGATGGACAATCCGTTTTTAAGGGTGTCGGAGCACTCGACGAAAAAATGCAAAAAAATCACAAAAAAATGGTAAAATCTATAGAATAACTTAAATCTTCCTCTTCACGTCGTACATTTCATGACAAAATTGCAAAGATGCATTGTTTTTCGGGTTCTTTCATCAAGATCGGTTTCTGGATCGCAGAAATTGGGTTTAGTGTATATTTTCGGGAAAAGGAAAATATTGTTGTGAAAAGGTGAATTTGATCAGCTTTTGAGGTTAGAGATCTCTCCAGTGAAGAACGAGAAGAAACCCTGGATTGGTGGCTGTCTGCATTGGTGCTGTCATCTCGATGCTTGCTGGATTGATTGAAATTTAAAATTCTCGCCAAGTATTAAGAAGGCAACACTATGCAGACATCCACCAATCCAGGATTTCTTCTCATTCTTCACTGGAAAGATCTCTAACCTCAAAAGCTTTAACAAATTCACCTTTTATCAAATACACTTTCTTTTTTTCCAAAAGAGACACTAAGCCCAATTTCTGCCATTGAGAAATCGATCTCAATGAAAGAACCCATTAAACAATATCCCAAATAACAATTATAAAAGCATATGCTACGCATATTACTCACACGCGTGCGGATTTATGTCGCACGCGTGAAGTAACTGATGCAGACATATGTGTCATCATATGCGACGCATATTGCTCGCACATCAAAGGTGGTCACGTACAAGGCCGAAAAAATACAATAATTTCCATTTATATTTAAAAAACTCGTACTTTTTGATTGCGTGAAAATGAATTTTATTATTTTAAATGCATTTTAAATTATCGCACTTTGCTCGCATTTCACCGGCGTTGCACGATTGTTATCTTGGATGCAGCTTTCCAATTTTGTCATGAAATGTACGACGTGAGGTGGAAGATTTGAGTCATTCTACATGAAAATTTGTTTTTTCCAAAACACTCCAACGCCCTTAAAAAGATACAAGTAACAAAGTATTCTCTTCATCCAAGTTACGATAATCCCTGTATAATACATAATAAAATAATAGTACTTTCTATCTTGTCCATCTCCATCTATCTCTTTCTATCATCACAGATAAAATAACCTAAATTAAATTTTAATGATTATTTTCCTCTCCATTTTGCATAACGACTTAAAAATTGACGAACAGATGCGAAAGGATTTGTCGATGAGAAAATCATCAACACACACACATACAGTTTGTATAATTGATTCAGTAGAATATAAACTTTTTCAAGGGAAATGCTAAAATTTTTTTATTCCTATTTTAATTTTGCTGAATTGGAAATATTATTCAAATTATATTATAATATACATATAAAAATGTTCTATTTCCCAATGAGAGTGCCTTAATAAAATTGTTGACATTAATGTTAGTCGACAAAAGTAACGGCAAATATTCATCTAGATAGTATTGCGAAGTTAGAGGGGACAACGCGGTTCATACTCGTTTTTAGGAAGATACAGGTAACACTGTTTTTTTCTTCGACCTTATATTTGGGCCATTCAATTTCGAATTTACAATAAAATTTTTGATTTTACTGAAACTTTTTTCCCTAGTTCTGTAGATAAAAAAATAATAGACGTATCTCTTTTCAATATGATATTGATAATTTTTAAGGTATCGATTTTTCAATTTTTCGATCCCAAAAACACAGGTTTTCTTATAATGCTTCGCAAATCAACCATTTTTGGAATAAGAGTTTCAAATTTTAGGACGAAATGTGCAATACAGTTCATTTCAAAGTGCACATTTGAACCATCAAAAATTCATTTGTTGAGTAATTGTTACGAAACAATTTCTTAAACAATTTGATATATTTCGAAAAAGATATCTCAGATTTGAATAAAATTTTCTGTAATTTGTTACCATAGTATGTGGAATATTGTCTCAAAATTAAAAAGTGGATAGTTGAATACTTTATTAAATATGATTTATTTCTATCGCGCGCGATAGAAATGCTTACATCATTTTGTATAACGGCATGTGATGCTATATTCCTCGAACCTGTTTCCAAACCACGGTAACCCAATGGATGGAAGCCCAGCGCTGTGCAGTAGTATCTTGCAGCCTAAACAAAGTAAGAGTTAAATTAAAGCAAATCGCAACACAAGGAAGGTTCAACCCAAAAAATTATAGCATGATTTTTGTTTCACTTGAAGATAAATCTAAAATTTATAATATCTATATTTACAATATAGATATTTATCCTTCACCTTTTCCTTCTTATTCTGCTAAAACTTCTCGTCCTTTCTTGAAAACTGTCAAAAAAGGTCTATTAGAATCAGAAAGTCTAGTTTAAAAAATATCGCATTTTAAAGAAATGTTTTAATAATTTCTTAATACTAGGGTAAGAGCACCAATTGTTAGTATGTTAGTTGACATGAATTCAGTCCGTTTAGACATTTTTTTTAGTAATTGTTTAATCTGGAATGTTAAAAATTTAAGCATAAAATCTAACGCAAATTAAAACTAGAGAATTTCTATACATAGAAGGGAATAAACAACTTATGTGATAAGTTAACTTTATAAATGTTGTGGAAAATTAACTTTGAAAACCATGCATCTAACGGATTGGAGACGGAAAGAAAGATTATACCAATACATTCTTGAAATGAGAATATTCTAGATAATTAGGTCTTCCGATTAAGTTAGTAGGTCCAAAGCCTTGGTCATATAAATACAGTCTGATTATACTTGTTACTAAATAAAGTCTAAACACTGTACGCTCTACAGTGTTTCTTATTTCTGAAATAATCAATAACCACAACAATAAACTGAGTCTATAAATAAATATATCTACACAATAATATCTATATCTATAAATTTTATAAATTGATAAGCTGTCAAACTGGTTAACAAATAAGAAATCAGGAGGTAAACATGTGATAAATCAGCGGAAACGTAAGAGTTTTATGCGAACAGATGAAAGGTTATACTTTGTTATTAATTATTTAATATAATATTTACCTGCTTAGCATTTCCAACCCAGAACTTCACGTGATCAAAGCTAAGAAATTTTCCTCCTGTTGGCTGAAAAATAACGAACGTTATCTCTTATGACAAAAATAACCCAGTGTTTTAAAAAATTTTAATATGTTATAAATATATTTTCAGAATGAATCATTTGGTGTTTTTAAACTATGCGAGATATTTTAATGCGACTTTTATTTCTATCGTACTATACAGTGTTTGAGGTTTAATGTATAATATTTTTGTAGGGTCCACTTTTAATCATGCAGTATTGTTTTGTCGCGGATTACCTCACCGTAAGTCGATTGGCAACCTAGTTTCTTAAATATTTATGTTTTTCAGACTCAATCACCAGAAATTATTTTTAAGATATTTAGACCCCCAAATTCCAAAAGATTTAAAGTAAAAGCTAGAATTATTACTAAGTTTAGATGGATGAAATCACAACACTGATTTAAAGGAGAAAAGTCATTCGGTATAAAAAACTTTGATTTATGAAGAAACGAAAGAAAAATGCACATTGAAAGATACATTGAATCGCAAGAGATTTTAATTGAATACGAGTCGGTTTGACGTCACACACACGCATATACGTTCCGACGCTATTGTTTTGATTTCGAAATTTGATCAGCCCAAATGGGAACACGTAAGTTGCCTAAAAGGCGTAAGTTGCCGTCAGCCCAATGGGTGCACGTAATTTGCCTAAAACGCGTAAGTTGTAATCAGCCCAATGGGCGTACATGACATCACCCTAAAAAGCGAAGGTGTTTTTTTACAACCGCATTTTTCACTAAGCAGATAGATTTCGTTGAAGTCGAAAACGTACGCGAGGGAGCTCCGCACGTACCGCTAATACTTTGTCGTAGACACGACATTGTTTCGATACGATACTAGATGAGACTCGTTGAAAGACGACGAAAGACTACTTAAGACTGAGTAGCATCGATTGCCCGCACACACTCACTCACTCCACGAACCCCTTTCCTTCAACTTTCAGGTGGATTCATACTTTTTACATAAAATCCGATTCACAACCGTAGAATTCCTGTGTTGCGACGTAACAAGTACAGTTCGAGTTATTTTTTGAATAAATTAAACGTATAATTAATTACATAAATTTCAGGAAAGTTTAAATAAATTAATTAAAACAGAATTTAAATTTGCAAACACGCAATGAGTTTATTTAGCTTTGACTTGAAATATTTTTAATTCTATTCTGAGAAATTAACATTTGGCGATTCGAAAATTTTACAAGTCGAAAACTGAATTAAATTCGAATAATCAAGAGTCAAAGATTCCTCGTGGCGAGCCGAATAAATTGTGATCGAACTTGGTTGTCGATCTGAGGTGAAAAGGGTCTCACGCACATCGCGGATCCCTCGCGCAGCCCTAGGCTTATGTAATTAATAGTCATTTTTCAAATCAAATTGTGCCCTTGATCCACACGTGTGCCCCAAGGATGATCTAACCGCATAATGACAGTCGATTTTACAACCGACATCAATTGACGTCAAAAACTTGTAGCGAGGGACCACATGTGTATGTCCGCTCAGACACAGATAAAGCACTCTCGTTACTTAGACGCCTGTCACTCCGCAACTCGACTTTCTTTCTCCACCACCGGCGTAGTGTCTATCATTGCAGCCCGACTCCTTAAAACTAGCTGCATGACGCCCACTCGGGCAGTTCAGCCGGGAGCGGTAAACCCAGAAATCGGTGAGTTCTCTCCCGGTAAAGACTCATGCGTTCTTCACTATGTTTAGGCGTATCTAACATAGGTCGTCTTTACACTGGAGAGTGGAAAGTCAGTTTCCCGCGTGTAGAACTGTTGGGAGGAGCGTACGCTTTCGCCTCGGAAAGAGCGTAAAAGAAAGGTTGCCAATTTAAAAAATGTATTTGCTTCAGCTGTTCGAATTGTCGGTAACGTAAGTCATCAAAGGTAATGATGAATACAAGCCTACATTACCGACAATTCGATCAGCTGAAGCAAATAAATTTTTTAAGTTGGCAACACTTCTTTTACGCTCTTATCGAGGCGAAAGCGTACGCCTCCCCCAATAGTTCTACACGTGGGCAACTAACTTTCCGCTCTCCGGTGTAAAGACGACCATAGTGAGAACCGAAGGAATCGCAAAGCATAGGCACATCTATCCTTGCCATTCGTACAAGATCGCCGCCGAGGATTGTCAATAATCAGGCGCTCCTGACATTGCCAATCCTAAGTCTATGAAATGGCAATTCGTAGGCGCACATACATATAGTTGTCATTTCACGCATAGCTAATATTGTGCCGAGGTGGATGATTTCCATAATCATAGGCGCACTTATGGTTATGAAAATCAAACGTGGATGTTAACTTTAGGCGCACTTTAGATTTGTAACTTATAACTTAGGGTATATTATCTGTATATATTTTGTCACTGGAACAGGGATCTGTTTTCAGTTATCTTTAAAATCTCCTTCCTGGGTGACTGAAGCGTCCGGTGAGACAATTATTTAAGGGGGCAAAAACAGGCGCCCAAACCGGGACCACTTGTCAGACCCTTATTGACCGTGATTGACCGTTACTGATCGTTTCAAACTGTCTCACGACACGTACGAGACAAAAATTGGTTCGATATCGGTTATTCATACGTAAACTGCCTGGTGGGATTCTCACTTACGATTGGTTGTTTGGACAAAACATACTTTAATTGCCACATATTGATAGACAAATCACGTTTTGACTGAAAAAATAATTATATTGCAATTTAAAAAGAAAAGGGAAGTAACAGATTTTTCAGTTTTTTGTGACACATCACGTTTTGATTGTAAGCTACTCAAATTTGTGTACTAAGTATTATTGGATAGGTGAACATATTTCCAGAATTTGAAGACAATCAAAGAACATGACTTTTTAAGTTGGGGCAGTTGAGAAATAATGCCGCATATGATTCCAAACTAACTTGGAAAATACACGCTGATGCTGTTGTGAAAAAGGCTAACAATTGTAAGATGAACTTCTGAGCCTGTAGAGGCACAGTAGGTAAGACTTAGGTGTTAAAACCCAAGGTAGTGTACTGGTTATACACTATGAAAATCAGCCCAATAATTACATATGCTTCAATCATGTGAGAACCAAGGACAAATCTGACGGGCTACAAAAGTCAACTGCAAAGCTTGCAGAAAGCCTTCTGTCTGTAAATTTCCGAATAGATGAAATCCACATGGACTGCGTAGTTGGAGATACTATTGGGACTGCGTCCGTTTATGAAGCCCTTGAAAGTGATTTTCCCAGATAGAGAAATATAGCATCATGAATGGAAGCAGAGGATAATATTTTGCTATGTTTAGACGCACTTATTATAGCCAAAGTCGTCAGGAATTGCGAGGTTTAGGTGCATCTATGCTTGCCATTCCTACAAGTTCTTCTCTCCGACGAGGATTATCAATGTTCAGGCGCACCTGTCATTTCGTTAAATAAATACTGTAACTTCCCGACATACCGAAACCAATTTCCATATATTCAAGCATCGCTAGCGCGCACTCATTACTAGCTTCTTAACTTAGCAATGTAAAAGTAGTAGGGAAATAAATGATTTCTATATTTTTGTTACTTAGCGATCTGAGTGTATTACACCACAAACAATTACAGTGATCACAAACTACATAAAATCTTGTGAACTCTAAACCGAACACCGTAAAGTAGTTTCGTGAACTTTTTCTTCTTCCGCTTACCGCCAAAACAACTCTGTTCACTTTCGGCCACTCTCCGGGGTGTCAAGATTTCTTCTCCACCGAAGGCCGACTTCGGCAACGCTCTCCGCCGTCTCTTCGACGAAGAACCAACAGATCTCGCTATCATTCTAGGAGTATCCTGGATTTATTGTCTTCACAAGGAGCATGTGGAGGACTTACTCCTTAAACACGACATTGATGCCAGAGAATCGCTGGCCCTACTTCGCCAAAGACCTAACCCTACGTTATTCACCGATGTACCTGCCGATGATCTGGACTATAAAGAGAATCTTGACCGCACCAGAGACATAATGGACCACGGCGCCCACTCACAAAAGCACGACAACTGACTACGACTTCACCGCAACAACCTACTCCATCTAAACTCTAGATAACTGAAGCATCCGGAGATGAATTAACTCTAGGGGTAAAACAGATCGACACATGGGGTTCAAGATGGCTGACGGTACACTAGCGGTCGGGGTATAGTGGGGAAACAGGCTAGCTAGGCTCGATGACGGAAGCATCAGCGGACAACTAGATTAAACTATTCTGGTGCCTGGTCATGAGGATATCTTTGGCAATGAAAATGCAGATGCACTGGCAAGAAAGAGAGCTTTAATGCCCCTCATTGGACCGAAACCCTACTGTAAAATATGGTATGCTGTTTCCAGAGGAGCAGTCGAGGAATGGACTTAAGAGGGCTGTGTACAGGGACTTTTGTAAGCCTATCGTAGCAGGATTGTCACTCCAAAAGTATATTGTAAAATATGACTTATTTGGTATGATTGGATTCATAAAAGAATAATCTATGTCGCTTTGTA
>JAUEJJ010011756.1:0-16760 GCA_032164275.1 Synergus coniferae | reverse complement strand
TGATGGTCTACAAATGCCCGACTCTAGCATGTATTGAAATTCTTTTTTCGCTATGGCCAGCTTTTCAGGTGACAAGCGTCTAGCACGCTCCGCAATGGGTGGACCGTTTGTAAAAATGCGATTTCTACACCCTGAACCTTAGGTTTAGAATCCTGTGTGACATTAGTAATCTCTGGAAAATCCGACAAAATATTGGAAAATATAGAAGATCGATCAATCGAGCTAATGCCAAATACGGTAGTGTTCTTTAAAAAACCAGCTGTACTAAGGTTTGTCGAGGTATCCACCAAGTGAGATTCATTCAGTACTGGAACGAGCTGGATATGAACAAGAAAATCAGCACCTAAAATAGGGTTAGATACGGTAGCGATACAAAAGTTCCAAGAAAATTGTCGACGAAGATTTAGATTAATAGTTGCGCGTTTTTGCCGAAAGTCGCTATCGGTGAATTGTCAGCCGTGAATAAAAAACTTTATCGGTTGATTGGGCCTTCGCCCTCTTATTGACAGGTAGAATGGAAATATCCGAACCCGTGTCAACTCAGAAAATCAACTCGGAATCACGGTCTCGAACGTGGAGGCGTTTAGAAATAGTACTGCCTGTGGTGGCCACCTCAAGACGTACAGGCTTAATCAGTTTTCCGTCTGAGTAGGATGAGGTTTCCAATCACAAGGTTCATTGCACTTGTGAGCCTTTTTACCAAAGCGTGAGTGGTAGTAGCAAAATCGTCTCGAGTTCATACTTGCAGAACGCGAACGATTTCCCTGAGGAGGCCCTGGGCGAGATGAAGCACGAGATCGACTCGATGTGGCCTCGAGCCTGTCTAATTTTTGGATAACCTGGTGGAGCATATGCTCGAGAGTATTAGAAGTAGAAGTGGTTTGCGCTATCGCTGCCAACTGTTCATTTTGTAGAGACCTTACCGAAGCTTCAGAAATCTGAAAATCGTTAGGCTGATATATCTCAACAATTTTTTCAGCAAATAGCTCTAACATGAGCAGGCAATTGCTCGAGAAGGACAGATTTAATGACGTCATCGCTACATCCGAAATCGTTCAAATTTCGAAGTTGAGTCAAAATATACGACGGTTTCCCGGAAGTCAAAACTTCTCCCTTGAGAAGCTGGGGCAGGCGGGTTTCGGGAGATGTCGCGTAAGAAGATATGATTCTTTCTTTAATTAATGTATACAGGTTCACAGGCCGAGGACGGATGGATATAATATCTTTTATGCAGGCCAAAACGTCAGGACCGAGAGACTCTATCACGGTATCAGCCTGGGTTATTTATGTGTTAATTCGTGCCACGTTAAATGAAGATTCAATTTGAAGGAACCAAAGGTTCAGATCATTTGGCAGAAATTTCGGAATACGCGGGTATCGGTAAGATTCGACACGATTTGCCGAACCCTGAGCGACATCATCTGCGTGGTCGCCCTGCGGAATATTCACTTCGTTATTGGACATGACGACGACTTTAAAAATCAAATAGATCGTGTAAAATAATGCACCGCAAGAAAAAAAAGCTCTAAAACTATTCCCTTTCAGAATAATAAAAAATCTTTGGAACACCAACACACTAAGAGGTTATACCCAAGTAGTAAAATTTACATTGTTATATTGTGATGGGGTTATAACATTCTTCGCCTAAATCTCACTAGCACTTGAAATGGTCTCAGAAAGGACGTTTGAAATTTCGCAACAAATTGTCACTATTTTTCGAGATCTAAACGCGATAATCATTTTGCCACATGGCCTTATCGGCTTAAACTTTTGGAGAGATTGCGGATTTCTAACTTACTTCGTTCTTGATATTCACGATATTCACGTAATCAGGCAACATAGGATTTGAGACACACATTACGCGACTAAATATTCATAAATACCTGTAAAATACATAAAAATTGTAAGGAAACGTTGTACCCATCTTCATCAGTTGAAATCCAGGGAAGATTTCCAAGCAAATGATATGTTACATTTCTGATGCAATCCTGGCGGCGTCCTCGCCGAACAAAGAAAAAGCGTTTGAATGCGGTCCAAAAGATGATCATTTTTTTAGCAGTTCCACAGGTCGAGTCAAATTTGATTATACGAAGTATTTCTACATCGGTAATCCTTTCCAAATCCTTAAAACTCTTCCGGATACGAGTGTAGATGAGAAAAAATTTCCAAGGAATGCGACGCTATTGTCGGGGTCACCAATTTATAGGTTGTTGTTGAGATTCAACTCCAACATTAAAGTATATGCGACCTATAATCCGCTTAATCCCATCTGATCGTAATAATCCAAGACTTCGTTGATTTGAGAAATATTTGATACTTTATTGAACAAAAGGGACCATGCCCCAGGTCGGCACACGTGTGCGTTACAGACTCTGAATCCCGAATCTCTCTGTTATAGAGAGGCAACTCTTTGAGCTTCTCGAACGATACCCCCTACTCCGCTGAGTAGTAAGGTTGGGTAGGCTATCCCTACAAATTCATATAATTTTCAGTTAGTACCAACCTTCAAACTATACGTGTTTAAATTTGAAAACTTTTCGACAATTGGTTCGTGAGATACGAGTATAGCATTGTGAGTGATGCACTTTTGTTATTGCAAAAAAATGGATAGAAAAGACTTTCGTGTGTTAATGAAGCATTGCTTTTTGGTGAAGAAAATACTATTCAAGCCAAGGCTTGGCTTAATAAAACTTATTCGGACTCTGCACCAGGGAAATCAACTATTGAGAAGTGGTTTGCTAAATTTAAACGAGGCGAAAGGAGCGTCGAAGACGATGGACGCAGTGGACGTTCGAAAGAGGCTGTTACCGATGAAAACATAAAAAAAGCCCACAAAATAATTTTGAATTATCGTAAAGTGAAGTTGATTGAGATAGCTGAGACTCTAAAGATATCAAAGGAACGTGTTACACATACCGTGCATGAATATTTGGACATGCGAAAGCTGTGTGCAAAGTGGGTGCCGCGCGAGCTTAAAATCGTTCAAAAACAACAACATGTTGATGATTCGGAGCAATGTTTAGCGATATTCAACTGTAATAAAAACGAATTTTTCAGACGATATGTCACAGTGGATGAAACATGGATCCATCACCACACTCCAGACTCCAATTGACAGTCAGGTGAGTGGACTGCACGCGATGAACCGAATCCAAAGCATCGAAAGACGCAACAGTCGGCTGGCAAGGTTATGGCATCAGTATTCTGGGATGCACATAGTATAATATTCATAGATTACCTCGAAAAGGGTCAGACAATCAACAGCGATTATTACATAGCGTTGTTCGAGCGTTTGAAGGATGAAATCACGAAAAAACGGCTCCATTTGAAGAAGAAGAAAGTGCTGTTTCATTAAGACAATACACCGTGTCACAAATCAATGAAAACGATGGCAAAATTACATACATTAGACTACGAATTGCTTCCCCATCCACCTCAAAAGAATGCTCGCTGGAAAAAAATTCAGCACTAATGAAGAGATAACCGCCGAAACTGAGGTCTATTTTGAGGCTAAAGAGAAATCGTACTATAAAAATGGTATCGGAAAATTGTATGATCGCTATAATCGTTGTATCACCCACGAAGGAAACTATATTGAATACACGGAAAAAAAGTCCTGGAAATTTTTCTTGACCGAGTCTGTGACTTTAGGATAGGTCGAAAAGTGCTTGAAATTTTGAAAATATCGTATTTAGAAAATTAGGCAAATAATGCTTGAAGAAATACAAGAATTTTTAGATTGTGTCGAGCACGAATCAATGAAGCACTTGTAGACTGCATCAACAAAAAACCTAGCACGAGTCAATGAAGCATTTCTAGACTACATCAAGAAAAAATCTACAGATAAATTTGTAACCCGTTGAACACTCCAACATTAAAGTCTCGAAGACAGTCAATGAAGGGTTCATAGACTGTCAAGACAGCCATTTATGGTAATAAAAAAATTAAAAAATTCTATTTTACAATTATAATATCATTATCTTTAATTTATATAATTATTTTAACGTAATAACACACACACAATCACTGCTTATACAAATCGCACACTTTTTACACTTTGAAACATAGGAACGCACGCTGCGGGGATTCGAACTACTTATCTTCTCTAGACGCTAAACTAACGCAACTTATTCCTAACCGCTCTAACCCCTCGGCTAATCTATCTCGCTGAAAACACGGTAAAATGTTTCTGAAAAAAGTAAAGCTTTTTATTTTAAAGTATTTTCAAATTAAAAAGTTGTATTTCAATTTACGCAATTTAGTCAAGAATTTTATATTAATAGTCTTTAACTGTTTTTATTTTACACTATTATTATATTAATTCTAAATCACAAATGTCGCATATAGGATTTCTTTTTCTTCTAAAAAAAACTAGTTCTTTAAAAAGTAAATCACTCAAACATAATTAATTTTAGTAACTGAAAATTTAACCATGTTAAAAAAAATAGCAATAAAATAACAATTTTTTAACAACAATTTATTAAAATTTTTTAGATTCTATATCAGAATAATGTATTTTTTAAATAAATAAGGAAGTTGCTTCAACAATTATTGTGTCTCTTTCAAAACATAATTCTTTATCTCTGTAAATGTTTTTGGAATAAAAATAAACACATTTTATTTTATTATGAGATACATTCTTATATTTTATTCCATTAATTTTATGAGTACATATATTATGTACAGAAATATGAACTTAATAATATAACTTGCTTACATCCAATGTTTTGCAATGTAATAATCGCCATCTGCTAATTCGAACAGAAATGGGTGTATTATACGTAATATCACAAAGATTGAGAACGACGTAGGAATAGTTACTTTCGCTGAAAATTTTGTAAGCTTGCGAATGCTCGTTTAAGAAACAATCGTGCAACAACTTTGTTACGATTTCAAAATTGTTGTGAGAAACAAGAATTGCCTTAACGAGGTGAAACTGAGACCCTTTTCGGAGAACAAAGTTAAAATGCTGTTAATTTTGATTTTGTGACCTAATCGCAATATCCATTTTGTTGAATGAACTTTATCTACATTAGAATAAGGTAGCAAATGAACAAAATGTATCATATCATTTAAATCTTCAATATTTATATTCTTTATGCGACCAGTTGTAAAGGGCTTTGAAAGCTCGTCTCGAGCTAAGAATCTGTAATTTAGTTTCAATTGGTGTTTCAAAGCAATACTTTAACTAACATTTTTTCTGCAAATAGATACATGTCAAGTAACTTTCCCTTCCCTGTGTTTGCTTTCGTTTCTCATGGAGCTAATTTGAGGAAGAGGTCCAACTGCTTTTATTATCCTCGGATAATGAATGAGGAAATTATGCTTCGGCCTCATGTGATTTGGATATCGTTTGGAAAGTGAAGTTAGGTATTCAGTGATTTCTGTATCCAACAGTCTGTACATATTTTTGTGTATTATCTTACTATAAACTATTTCAACAATTGATTTTAATTTGATAAGTAGCTGCCAGTGATTATCTTCTTCGGGCATTAATGGGCCAACAATAAGGAATAAGCTTTGGAACAAATTCAACATCTCAGCTAATGCTAGAATAATACAACCAATTCTGATATATTTTTCTGAAACTGGTGGCGGTTTATTGACGTTATCGTCAACTTCATACTGGTAACCTGCAAGTCTCAAGTTTAAATCATCGAATGTAAAGTAGTTCGCAATAAAAATTAGGTGAAACAGTATGAGAGCTACATCATAGCGTAAAATACCTTCTGGAAGGTCGTGCTGTAAATCAACAGTTAAATTTTTTACCACGTGAAAATCATCAACTTTATTAAAAACACAAGGTTTTTTGATGCCGGACAGTGAAACGTTTTGTTTTGATAGGAAAGCAGAATAATTTACAGCATCACGCAAAGGAAAAACACAATCACGTTCATTAAAAATGTTGTGAAGATTCTTTTTTCAGTTAGACAAAATCGGCAAAAGAAATTTGCTGCAAAACTTTCAACTAAACCCAGCATTGAGTGAAATCCTAGATTATCATCTAGAAGTAATATCAGATCAAAATAAATATGTTTTGTTTGATTGTTCACTGTTACCGTTATTCCCTCTTTTTTCAAATATTGCAGTTCTTCAATAGCTTTCGCAAAAACAATTTTATTTGAAAATTGAAGGCCATGCTTGCTGTTAAATAACACAAAGAGAAAGATATTCTCAACTTTGGAACGAAGTTCCGGCGGTAAAATTGCGATATTCAGGTAAAATCCTCCACACTTGCCGACTCCCTTGTGACTACCGAGTGGATTGTTGTTTTCGTAGTCATCTGAGTAAGCCTCGATAGGCAATCGGATTGTGTCAAGAGAGTTTTTAATTTTTTCCTTCCAATTGTTTTTACTTTTAAGGCCACGCCTTTGGGAGGAAGTGGGATTTCGTATATTGCGAGTTGAATAAAGTACCAGATGTTCGACGAATCGACTGGGTACTTACAGTCAAGAGCAAAAAATGATTTAAAAGTTAAATCAATAGCATTAAGAAACGACGTCGCTTCGTACCAGTAATTGTTTATGACGCCAAGATTTGTCAAAAATGAGCAATAGTCCCTACAATCACAGTCACAGGTTGAAAAGTTAACTTCTTTGCTAGTAAAACCTTCTTTAGGTCCTCTAGAGTTGAATTGGCTTCATTCTCAGTCTGAAATATCACATGGAAAACCCATGAATATGTAAATAATTTTAATGCAATACTGTTTACTAATTTTTTAAAAAATATTAATGACAGGTTAAAACGTGATGCTCTTACCGGAATTACTAACAAGTACGTATCCCGCTTGTCATTTCTTTTCACGTTTTCTTTGCCTTTGACCCGGGTTGTGGAACTTTCAACCACTTCGTTTTCAATAGTTGGATTCCCTAGTAGTTTTCTCTTTCTTGTTCGATTGTCGTTACTACATGGTATTAAATTTGGCAGTAGGTAAAAGATAATAGCACTCTGTCGATCTGAAAATGGGTTAAGAACAATGTCAAGAGCAGGTAATGAAAACATGTATATAAATATCATAAATAAATAAATAATACCGGAGGTTAGTGATGGTAATATATTTAAGTAGGTTTTGTCGATATCTGAAAGTCGTGTCTCTTTCAAAGCCTTAACTATATAATCTCCAACTATTCCCCACTTGTCGAATAAGCACTTGCTTTTTGTAGGGTGGAGTGTATCAAAATCAAATCGTAACTGTATAATTAAATAGATATGCAACCTTTTTGTATGCAAGTACACATAAATACCAATGAAACACGTTCTTTAATATATAAGTTCATAACGTAAACGACATACCAAGTCACGTCCTATTTGTTTCCTTAAAGGTTTAAACATTCGGAGATACTCGTCGACACTTTTTTCTTCAATAAGTAGAATTTTTCTCCGACAATCGTGATTATCTTTCCAATATTGGAAAACTTCGTCTCTGTCCTCTGAACGGGTTTCCAGATAATCCAGTTTTATTTTTTCAGACGCTATAAATAAATCACTTAATAATTCTATCAATTTTCAAAATTTTAATACATCATATCATAAGGAAATAATTGTCCCACGTAAGAAGGAAATACTGTGTTCTATAACACTGTTAGAAGAATCTTTTTTCGAAACACTTTTTGATACTATAATACCGTCCTCTCTTAAATTTCCTTTAACATACAAGAAGTGGTTTAGCAGCTTTCCTGCTGCTTGCACTCTTTCTCCATTTTCCACTCATTTATCATTATTTTAGTATTAGTTTCGCTACCCAAAAGCTGCTTTAATTCCTTTAAAAGTAAAGATTAAGTATATGTTATATGTTATATTCATCATGTGATTTATATACATACTAAATATATATATACAATGTGTTTTACTATGTTAGCCTACGAACTTACTTGTCTCTTTCTCTTCAAGGCAATTATCTTTGAAATATTATTCGGAACAACGCTTACACCAGTTTCATCAACATTCCATATATATTTGGCGGTTAGTTTGTACGCGGAAAAATTGGTTAACAACTTCCCTATTAAAACCTTCTGCTCGTGCAGCAGATGTTAGTGCTGGCTTCTGAAGGGGCAATTTTGTCTCTTTAAAAAATTATGAAACCAGTCTTTTCCGGCCATTTGGTCTTCTTCATTAAAAATATTTTTTATTTTTAATCTTTTGGCTAACGGAAAAGCCAAGGCCCGGATATCTTGTGACACTAAATCGTACATCTTCTCTTTCATTTGCAGTATATAAATGCAAACAGCTTCTTCCTGTTCCACTGAAAAAACATTCGAGAAACCCAAACCTGCAATAAAATGAATACTTGGGATCTGGATTCTAATCCTAACCCGAGAATTCTATTTTTTAATTTTACTTAACAAATATTAGAATTAGATTTTTTGTTCTCTATATAGGTACACTTTTTTTCAATAGAAGTGTGACTATAGAGCGAAAAAATGTGTAATTTTATACTTTTTGAATAAAACGAATAGCTTAAAATATAGCCTCCAAATTTAGTCGTTTTATGTTAGAAAAAAATGTATAATATTAATTTAGATATTTTTTCCCTGTAGATCTATACTTTTCTTTGAAAAATATTACTACATAATGAACAAATATCCTGTTAGGTATATTATTATTACATATAATATTCGTTAAGGGAGATGGACTTACGCGGCAAAATTGACAGTTTTTTGCAACGTCGCAATTTGCTGTGCAAATGCACATCAATTCCATTCGACCGTCTAAAATGAGTAAATTGGAAAAAATAAACTTTTTTTTGGCCACAAGAAAACTCTGATGTGGCAGTGGTATGTAAATTTCCTTTTTTTTTCGTAAAAACGGGGGAAAATGTAGCACTCAAAGTCATTCCATATGATTTTACGGTTACGAGGATTTTTACTTATCACTTTATGTCACTTAACAACGCGATAAATCTTTACAATTAATAAAAACACGTAATAGCAAGACGAAGACGCGTCGGGAAATTATTTTCGTGGACTGTACCTTCTTATTTGCTACAGCCTGCGCGCTGTAGCAAAGCAGGCATGCCGAGATTTTCAAGCTTGAATATAATCTCAACATTTTATTTCCGAGTTATTCTTGTTTATTTATAAACAAATCTTTGTAAAATTCTTTACAAGCTGAAAGATTGGAAAAAAACCATCAAGTTATTCTACACCAAATGTTTAAAAAATTTTAATCTGAAATTTGTGCACATGTCTAATCAGAGGTACAAAAGTTCGCTCATTTCACATAAGTGGACTTGCGTCGTCCAAGTTGTTTTATGAATTGTTTTTATAATTATTCAGGTTTATATTGTTTATAAACAAGCAGGAATAACTCGGAAATAAAATGTTGAGATTTTTATTCATGCTTGAAATTCCCGTCATCCCTGTTTTACCGGCAAATCAGTTGACATATAGTCATGCGCGTAGGCTGTAGCAGATGAGAAGGTACAGTCCACGAAAATAATTTCCTGACGCGTCTTCGTATTGCTATTATGTTTTTTTTATTAATTTTCAAGATTTCTCGCGTTGTTAAGTGACATAAAGTGATAAATAAAAATCCTCGTGACCGTAAAATAATATGGAATGACCGCGAGTGCTGCGTTATTGCGGATGCCTGGAGTACAAGAGGATTTTCTAACATCGGTATGTATCTGTCTTCTTTACACCCGCCGATTTCATTTTCTGTCACCCTTTTCAATACTCTTTATATAAAACTATATTTCCCCCCGTTTTTACGAAAAAAGAAGGAAATACACATACCCTTGCCTCATCAGAGTTTTCTTATGGCCAAAAAAAGTTCATCTTTTCAAATTTACTCATTTTAGACGGTCGAATATAATTGATGTGCATTTGCACAGCAAATTGCGACGTTGCCACATAGTGCTTTTCAAGTCCATCGCCGTTAAGTAAAACGAAATGGAATTTCAAGGTTACAACTTATTACGTCAAAATAATGTTTATGAATTTATTAAATTGCCATACTTACCTTTTTTGCATACACCTTTTATAAGGTTTTGTTGACCATTATCCTTATTAAAATTTAACTTTTGTAATTTGGTCACTTTTCTCATTAACATTGCTCGTAGTACATTGTGCTTATCAGCAGTTTTTCGGAAACTTTCCTTTTCACATAATACTGAATTTACTGCAGCAGCCATGGCCTCTTCAGACCAGAACTGTCTGTCAGTCTTTTTAACATATGTTCGAACCATATTTAATTTATCAGTTATTGCACATTATCATACCATATTACCTAAGCACTGGTAGATGAAATAGGTTTTTTTTTGTGATAGCAGTGGCTCATTGAGCCCCAAAACACTGGCTCGTTTTGCCCCAGAGAAGAACACTTTTTGTTAAAAAAGAAAAATTAATATTTGCGTCAAGTTACATATTTGGTAAAGATCGCGTTATAATGTGAAATTTTAATCAATAAGCTTCCCAGAGAACTTGACGAAAAGAAAATAATTCGTCATTCTCACCAATTAATATTTTCCTAAAGATACCAGAAAATAATAGAATCAAGTTTCTAAAATTTCTATAGTACTTTATTCTGAATATATTTACTCAACATGATTTTTTACTTTTTCGAGAATTTTAAAATCCTTTTTTTTTGTGACTCCTAAAAATACCCATCATAAAAGACGCATAATTTACGAGAAAAATGAGAGTCTCATATGCATATAGATATTACAATAGAGGGTAGAAGCCAGCCTGAAACTTGTCAGTTCGGGCGAGAGAGAGAGAATCTGAAGATTCTACTGTCTCTCTAACCGTGCATGCGTAATCGACTATACACTTTACGCCTGATACATTTGAAGCACGACCGTTACTTGCGCATGCGTGGTACGCGTAGACAAGGACAGAAAAATCCTGCGATCGTCTCTCTCTTTTGCTCCCACTGAGTTTCGAGACTGACGTTGCCACCTACAGAGCAGCCTATGGCTTCTCCCCTCTATTGTAATATCTCTATGCTCATATGACCCCGTATGTTCATCCCGCCCCACTCTCCCCTATCCGTAACCCATTGCGAGAATGTGTGAGAACCAATATTGTTGCAATTTCATTTGTATGCTTGCATCTTTACCACGTTGCTTTGAGCAAGTGTCTCCTTACAGCACGATGTTCAAGGCATCTCAACAATACTGTTTTACACACACATTCTAGCAGTGGATCACCGATACTCGACGGTCTTAATTATGCTTCTGATTGGTCAACTTTGTTGCTCTGTAGTTTGAAAACTAGTAATTTTACAACATTTTGATATTGTATTTTTCGACTTAGTTTTTGCTCTAGTATTTGTGGTTTCATTTTAGCATGGAATTTGCGAAAGATCCTGTATATTAGCGTCCATTTCACTCGCGATACTTAAAGACCATCCAAAACTGGACATACCATGGGAGTCTAGTGTATATTTAAGATATGTAATATAAAGTTCCTCTATTTCTGAAAAATACACTTAATGTCAAGTTTGTAGAAACTCAGAGAGTAAAATTTAACTTAGTGTGGAATAAAATATTCAACTTGATTTTACGTCAGCACAATTGATGAAATAGCGATCCATTTAACACACAAAGAGTTAGCATACACAGACGCGTTTTGGAAATGACTAGTGTTGCTCAATAGTTATTACTTTCTTAAATTAAGCCGATATGGCAACGTGCCCCGATCTACCCTACTTTCTTTCGCAACATTTTTAAATACGAGTATATTAAAGACTTTGAAGAAACTCATAATGTTTATAAATTACTTCAACATACTTGAAAGTATACCTGTAAATTTTTTGAGTAAAAATGTCAAGGACTTGTTAAGTTGAGGGCGATCCAAAAGGAACTGGGTCAAATTGATTCTGAGTGTTGATGTTCGAAAAAATAGGTATGCACTCGAAGGGTTGTAATCGGTGACGGACATCTAGGGTATCTGCCGAGTGAGTGTGTGCCATGATTAGATAATACACTTTTTAACAAACACGGAAAATATAATTACTATTGTGATTTGAGCGCCGTATCTTATGAAAGTCACAAGCTTATCAAACTATCCCCATGTGGAATTTATTGAACAATAAAATTTGAAAAATTTTTTTGGAAAAGTTATTATTCAACTTTTATAATATTATATTTTTAGTTGAACGTGTAACGTTGATGGCGAGATTTATGGATTCTACACCGTTAAGGAATGTAATAAACCTACAAGCAGCTCTAGCAAGTGTATTCTGCTACCTTATTACAAGTATGGACGATGCTAATGTATATGTTGCACAACGTGCTACTTTAAACATAGGGACGATTCACGATACAGCTATAAGGGTATGTACACCATAAATATAATTTTGTATTCATTTTTCAACATGCGTAAAATACTCAATTCCTGTTTCTTTAAATCATGTATTAAAAATATGCTCGTGATGGTGGGTATGCAAAGTATCAACTTGTTCAGTTTCAACTTATTGTTCATTAGAATCGAGTGTAACTAAAACAGAGAAATTCTTTAAATTTTAGAGTAAATAAATATAATTTCTCAAAAGGTGTGGTTGATTAAAATTTATGTCTATATCAAAATATATTTAATACAAAAGTTTTATAATCATTAAGTATAGATTAATTTTTTTAAGGGGGTAACTCCCTCTATTAGGTGTATAACTTTGCCTTCGCGTTTTTTTCCGAAAATTTGAGGATACATTTTTAAAAAGTGATTACATTTTTATGATGCAAAGTATTGTCCGTCACTAGCCACTACATTTGTCATCTTTTTGGCAATTGTCGGATACCATCTCCGAAAAACAATGCGTCTTTTGAGGCTATCCATGAATCGATCCATTCTTTGACTTCTTGATAAGAGTGGAAATGCTGCTCAGCTAGGCCATGTGCCATCGATCGGAACAAATGATAGTCGGAAGGAGCAATATCTGGAGAGTACGGCGGGTGGGGTAAGACTTCCCATTTTAGGGTTTCCAAGTATGTCTTGACGGGTTTTGCGACATGTGGCCGAGCATTGTCATGTTGCAGGATAACTTTATCGCGTCTCTCTCGGTACTGTGGCCGTTTCTCCTTCAATGCACGGCTCAAGCGCATCAATTGGGTTCGATACCGATCCCCTGTGATGGTTTCACTCGGTTTCAACAGCTCATAATATATCACACCTAGCTGGTCCCGCCAAATGCAAAGCATAACCTTGGAAACCGTTAATATTCGGTCTGGCCGTTGACATGGAGGCATGTCCGGGCATTCTCCATGATTTTCTGCACTTGGGATTGTCGTAGTGGACCCATTTTTCGTCGCCGGTCACGATGCGATATAAAAACCCTTTCCGATTCTGTCTTTGAAGCAGCTGTTCACAAGCAAAGAAACGGCGTTCAACGACTCTTGGCTTCAATTCGTAAGGAACCCAATTTCCTTGTTTCTGAATCATTCCCGTGGCTTTGAGGCGTTTCGAAATTGCTTGTTGAGTGACTCCCAATGATTTGGCTAATTCTTCTTGAGTTTGGCACGAGTCTTCAACAAGTAATGCCTCCAGTTCGGTATCTTCGAAAATTTTCTTTCTTCCATCGCCATGATGATCCTCTATATCAAAATCACCTCTCTTAAAGCGTTGAAATCACTCTTGACACGTTATTTCGCTAAGAGCAGCCTCACCGTAAACACTTGAGAGCATTCGATGAGCCTCAGTCGCAGTTTTCTTCAAATGAAAACAGAAAATCAACACTTCCCGCAAATGATGCAAACACAAATTCACTAATGTGGTACTGTCGTTATGTTAACAGATGTCCAAGCTTGCTGTATGAAATGTTTGACCTGCCTGTTTCAACCGGCACTTACAGCTACAGCCATCTATCGAAAAACTGGGGAAGCTACGTTGTACACCAATATATACTTTTATAATTCCGATAAATCTTCATGAAAATAAGATCGTTTGTTCAATAACAATTCAAAGAAACTTTCTTCCTTAAAAAATGCTATTACATACACAATCGAAATCAGGGGGGCCTATGGAACTTATTCAAGAAAACTGCTAATATATATATGTATATATTGTACATGATTCATTCCATTCCTAATTTGTAACCAAATTTTTGATTTCGCTGAAACTTTTTTTCCCTCGTTCTATACAGGAAAATAAAGGACACGTATTATTTTCTTCAATATGATATTGATCAGGCGCATAGACAGAAAATATTTTTTGGGGGAGGGTTTTCAATATGTCAGCAAATATCAAACATATATATATATATATAATATATATATATAAACTAATATACTTTTCTTACATTACAGGGAGCGTGGGGTGTTAAATCCCTAAACACCCCTGTCCATATTGATAATTTTTGAGATATCGATTTTTCAATCTTTCGATCCCAAAAAAACAGGTTTTCTTATAATGCTTCGCAAGTCGAGGATTTTTCGAATAAGAGTTCCAAATTTTAGGACGAAGTGTGCAATACGGTCCACTTTAAAGTGTACATTTCAACCGTCAAAAATTGTTACGAAACACTTTGTTAAATAATTTGAAATATTTCGAAAAAGCCCTCTCCGATTTGAATAAAATTTTCTGTAATTTATTACTATCGTATGTGGAATATTGTCTCTAGATTAAAAAGTTCACATTTGAATACTTTATTAATACCATTATTTCTACCGCGCGCGCACTAAGTGGCGCACGAGCCGGACGCACAGTGGTCCAGATTGTCCAGTATATTATATAATTTTTATCTTCATTCAATCTTTCAAGGTACAATAGAAATCAATAGAAATTAATGCACATATACAAATATCATACGAATAAATGATTAAAGCAACAATGTTATGGTATAAACAAATTTTATAAACAAATATACATTTATAGAACTTGTATAGGATTAAATGAATGCGAATGATTGCGTATTATTAATAAATGATATAAATAGTTGTATTGTATTTTTGTATTTTTACAGGAAAATATTATTTTTTCTCAAAGCCTTGGTGTCAATAACTTTTTTATATTATCTAGCTGAGAAATTTTACTTTAAATCAAGAATTTTAATTACTATTAATAGTTAGTTTACGCAACTATTAATAACAATTGAAATTCTTGATTCATAATTAAACGACTTTTGGAGAGAAGATACGACGACAGAGCAGACCAATGGATAGCAGTCATCAACGGCGATTTGTCTCTCCTCCATAAAGATCAACGAGTTTACGGTTGACGCACTGTCAGATTCCCCTCTTCTATAATTTTATCGAAAAGCGACGCTCTGCTCGATAGACATTTTATACGACTCAATCGCATCTTATTTTTATTATGGTATATACATTGATTTTGTAGCCCTATTATTGTAAATATGTTTTGCCTGTAATTTTCTTTAAATATTCCGTAGTGCCGAAACATGAATGCCCCTAGTGATCCCCAAAATGCCCTTTTTTTTATAATTCCGTGTTAAAAATCCCAAAATAATGATTTTAAGCCCCGAACTATATTTATCCCCGAAAATTATACACCTGTTTTATTTTAACCTTGTTAATGTAAATTACCCCATTTTAATGATCATTTTCCTTAATTGTTATATCTCGTATTTAATTTAAAATTCCCATACTATGTTTTAAAGATCCCTCCCTAACTTATAGTATTTATTGACTCGTTATTGCTTATATTGTTAAACATTGTTATATAATCTATTTATTTTATTGAATCTCGATTTTTATTCATCTTTTGTTGTTACTATTTTGATGAACTCTTTTTTGTTATCTCTTATCTTGTTATTTTATTAAATTTTATCTTTTACTTGTTTTTTGTGTTATTTTCTATCGTTATCGAACCTCAGTTTTAACGTATCTTTTCTCTCTTGCTTCTGATTTTGTTAATTTTACTAATCTTTTGTTGAACATCTTAATTTATCTTTTCTATTTTGCCTCTGGTTTTGATGATTTTATTAATTCTGTTATCTCTGCTGAAAATGACTAGAAAAACCTGAACTATTATTAAAATCTGTCTCAAGAAAGGACCCATAGTCAGTGAGGTTTATCTTATGTTTTTCATTAATTTGTTTCGGTTGTTTGTGTTGGAAAATATGAATTCATATTTTATTGGATTTATTTTCCCAAAAAAGGACTGGCGCCCAAAAATGTTTTATTTCTGTAAATCTCGTTTATATTATTTATTTCCTTGTGCGTGACTTTAAGAGACCAAAATTCTATTATTAAAAAAGCACACGTCACAATATTAGAAAATCTGGACCACTGTGCGTCCAGCTCCCGCGTCACTCAGCTCGTGTGCGATAGAAATAATAAATCATATTTAATAAAGTATTCAATAGCCCACTTTTTAATTTTAGGACAATATTCAACATAATATAATATCAAATTACAGAAAATTTTATTCAAATCAGAAAGGGCTTTTTCGAGATATTTATTTCAAATTGTTTAAGAAATTTTTTCGTAACAATTACTCAACAAATGATTTATTGAGTGTTAAAATGTGCACTTTGAAGTGGACCCTCTTGAACACTTCGTCCTAAAATTTGAAACTCTTATTCGAAAAATAGTCGATTTGTGAAGCATTATAAGAAAACCTGTTTTTTGGGTATCGAAAAATTGAAAAATCTGTAACGAGGAATTACACACGTGTGCGTCAGCCACGCACACTTTCCTCAGGCTCTCGTCTTCAAGCCTAGCGAGCCTAGCGAGCCCCTACTCCCACGACTCGGACGCGGCTGACTGAGTGGTTAGGCAGCTCCCGTCCGATGAAAACTCTCTTGAATTTTCGCTATGCTTAGGCGCACCTATCATAGCCAAAGTCGTCAGGAATCGCAAAGTT
>JAUEJJ010011730.1:0-16819 GCA_032164275.1 Synergus coniferae | reverse complement strand
TTTCAAAAGTTCTTTTTTTTATAGCAATGAATCTAACTTTAAAAACAAAACACAATTTTGAAAATATTAAAAAAAAAAATTAGTTATTTCAAAAGTTCCCTGTATTTGGAGAAATTGTACTATTATTCTGTGTGGTCGGCAAAAAATTACAGAAATTCCTGTAGTCTTTTTTCCTGTCATATTTTTTCATAGGGGATGACAGATATCAAATAAGGAAATTTAAAAAATAAGGATAATTAAAATATATTATTATAGGTAAGTTTTAATAATTTACTATTATCAGGGGTGGGTTCAGGAACAATTCTTGGGGTGGGGGGAGGGATGTTCACCTAAAATTGAGGAATGATTTTCCTAATTTGATTTTTCTCATTCAACATTTTTTCCCAGTGCTGAAGCTCTTGGGAGGGGGGATTTCTCCATTTCCTTCCCTCCCTGGATACGCCACTGTTATTATTCATATCTTATGGTAAACAAAAAAAATACACATAAATTTAAAGGTGTTAAATCTTTTCAATTTGAAGGGCGTCATTTTTTCCTGCGGATTTTTTTAAAGATGTATTGAAAGTGCTTGCGAAAGTTCTTTAATTTTTTTCACTTTTTTGAATAAGTTTTTTAATCAAAATAGCTAACCAATACGCGCGCTATAACGTGCGCGATTATTTTCTTTCTTTCCTACAACTTCAAATCTATATGGGAGAGTTTTGGAACTTATTGTCACACCACTTTTTTAAAGAGGAATTTTAAGACGTTTCTAGGAATTTCAAGGGATTTCGTCGATTTTCAAAGGGTTTTTACGAAATTCAAAACATTTTTAGGATTTTGAAGAGGTCTCGTAGAATTTTAAGAGATTTCAACAAATGTTAATTGACTTCGAAGATTTTCGTGAAACTTTATAACATTTCGAAGGTTTTTGAAGTTTTAAGGAATTTTAAAGAACTTTAATAGTTTTGGAATTTCGAGGAATTTTAGGATGTTTCTAAGAATTTTAACAGATTTCAACAGCGATTTCGAAGATCTTCGTGAAATTTTAAAAGATTTCAGAAGGCTTCTAGGAATTTTAAAATTATTTATGAAATTATTTCAGATTTTATGAGAATTCTAATAAGTTTGAGAGACTTCAAGATATTTTTCCGATTTTTAAAAGATTTTGTATAATCCTAAAGAATTTTAGAAATTTGATAAGATTTATAATAATTTTAATACATTTTAAAGGATATAAAGTAATTTTAAATGTTCTCGTAGAATTTTTGCGAATTTTAAGAAGTTTCTAGGAATTTGAAAGGATTTTCACGAATTTTTGACGGATTTTAAAAGATCTTTATAATTTTTAAAAGAGTTCGTAGAATTTATAAAAATTTCGAAGGTTGTTGTTTCCGATTTTTTATATTTTTTTGAAAATTTGAAGGGTTTTTCGGAATTTTATAAAATTCATATCTAATAATTTTAAGGGACTTCGAGAGACTTCTGGGAATAGTAAACAATTTTAACTGATTTTAAAGGATTTCTAAGCTTTTTGGATGAAATTTTAAGGGTCGAGCAAACAAATATGCGCGATTATTTTGTTTTCCTTCTTATTCGTCATTCAGAAGCCAATCAGGTTTGCAAAAACGATGTATGCAAGATTTCCGAAACATTTCGTTACACCAGTTTTTTATATAGGATTTTTGTAATTCTTTTAAAAACTTTTACATCTTCTTCTAAGAGAATTTATATATATATATATATATATATATATTCTATATAAATTTTAAAATAGTAATTATTTTAAATCATTTAAAATCTTTTGAAATAGTTAAAAATATATCCCTCGAAATTCCTTAAAATCAAATAAAATCCTTTAAAAGTTCTTAAAATATTTTGAATGCATACTTTTGAAATCCATGATTAAAACTCCTTACAAGTTACAATACAATCGTTTGGTATCTCTTGAAATCTCTTGATATTGTTTTAAATCATTTAAGGACATGTGGTAATTATCATAAGAGCAAATTAAGTTTCGCTAACTGAACTTTCGAAATAATATCTAAATATTTTTCGCTAAAACTAAGCCATTTAACATTTACCTCCGTTTGTACTATAAACGACAGTAAATGGCCTAATTTAGCAAAAAATATGTATTATTGCGAGCGTAAAGGTGGCGCAACTAAATTTGCTCTTATGATAATTACCAGATTAATTACCATATGCTCTCTCAGTATATAAAATAATAATATTAGTGTTATGTCGCAGCAGGAATCGTTGTTAGCGATCGAGTATACAACTGCACTGTGTCATCTCACCACACGTACCTGCCACGTACGACATATTTTTTCTCATATTTGATCAACAACCGATACAGTAGAATTGTTTACACCTTTTTGACTCCTCTTTTTTAGTTTTTTTTTAAACTTTCTTCAACAATAACTGAAGTAAATAATAAACTCACATTTTTCTTGTAGGCACGAGGAAACAAAAAATTCTGGAAATTTTAAAATATTAAGTTAAGAAAAATACGAAACTCCAAAATAACTTTACTTCATACGGAGGAAATCTTGATGAAAATTAAGTAAACAAGATAAAAATGAAATCAGACTCAAGTATTTTCAGAAGGAAAAATAAGAGAATTCTTTGGGTATTTTGTTTTCGGGATTATCAGAAAGGATACGTCTCGTTGAAATCGATTTAGAGAGATTAGCAAATTGCAAGAGAAACTTTTGTACGTGAATTGCCATTTTATCTGGTATAGAAAATCAACTTATCGCTCGTCGCTCTTTCACTCTCACCGTTTCATCGAAAACTAAAACGAAGTAATTCGACTCTATACAAAAATATATCCAGAGCAGAGAACTCTTATCACGTGACCTTTAGCACGACGCACTGACATTGTTTTATAAGTTTTCTCGTTTCTAAATATTTCAAATAATTAAAAAAAATTCAATAAGTCATTCCAAAAGATTACAAAATATTTTTTTTTAATATTTTAAGAAATTGTAGCAAGACTTAGTTAAAAGGACATAAAGGATTTAAAAAAAAATATTATATGTTATTTCTACAGATTTCGAGGATTTAAAAGGATTTTAAGAGATTTTATAAAGATTTTGAAGAATTCGCAAACAATTATTTATAATGTTTTCAAATTACCTGGAAAATGTTTGAATACTCTTGAATTTTTTGAAATTCATTAAAATCGCTTACAGTAAATAAATTTCTCTTTTTTTCTGAAATAAAACGAATTTGTAATTTGCATATGAAGAATATATGTACAACATCGAGTTTACTGTATTTTTATAAGTGAATTAAAAAAAAAAGCTTTATAACTTTATACCACTTTGAACGCTTCAATTTTTTGAGACTTTTTTCTGAGCATGCTATGAAAGATATTGATAAAAAAAATTTGAAGGATTTTCAAGATTCAAAAAAATAAAAAATTACAAAATGAGTTTCAAAAGATTTAAAAAATATCTTTATCTACATTTTTAAAATTAAAATTAAAAATTGAGAAAACAACATTGTGCAGGCATTTCATAAAATTTAAAAGAATTTCAAATTATAAGTACTTTTATGAGATTTCACAAGATTTAAAGATATTTAAAATTTTAAAGAATTTAAGAGATTTTAAGTAAATTTAAGGGATTTATTTAAAATATTTTAAAAAGATTCAGCCGGATTTAAAAAGACATTAAAGGATTTTGAATGATTTGCAGGGATTTTAAAGGATTTCAAAAATTTCAAAACATTTTAAATGATTTAAAAATGTAAATAAATTTAAAAATAATTCAGAATAGTTCAAGGATTTTCACATAAATTAAAAATATTTTTAAATAGGTAAATTTTAAGTTCTTAAATGACTTTAAAAAGATTTCAATTTATTTTAAACGATATTAAAATTAAAGATTCAGAGAATAACAGTTTCAAGGTATTCTAAGTAATTCTACAGATTTACATTATTTCTAAAGAGTTCAAGAAATTTAAAATTATTTTAAGCGATTTCAGATTATTTAAAAATATTTCATTACCTATAAGATTTTCACATTCTCATATTTATATAAAAGAAGTTATTAGATTTTTCTGTGAGCATGATAATTTTTGAAGGAATTAAAAAGAATTGTATTGGCTTTTGGTATGCTCTTTTTGTAATTGTCGAAATTCGCATTTTTGAAAATTTTGGGTTAAAAATGTATTCCAAGTTCAAAAATGTTGATCTAATTTTAAAAATATACTTTTGAGCGAAAAGTGTCTCAGGGAGGTTTTGTTGTGCTTGTGGCCAGCACAACTCAGTACAACTTTCCGATTTTCGAAATTAGCCTTTTGAAAATTTTGGGTCAAACATGTATTACAGGTTCAAAATGTTTATTTAATTTCGAAAATATACTTCTGAGCGAAAAGTATTTTGGAGATGTTTATGTTTTTTTTTTTTGAAAAAGGAAAATAGCGGTACTGGACCAAAAAATTTTTTTGGGTTTAGGCTCATATTTAGATTCTTTCGAAAAAATATTTTGTGGCATAATTCAGCACAACTTTTACTTTTATGAAAATTTAAGTTATAGCGGTGCTGGGCCAACATTTTTTTTTGAAATTTTAGCTCAAATTTTGATATTTTAGAAAAATCTTTTGAGGCACAATTGAGCACAAATCTAGCACAATTCAGCACAACTTTCAATATTTTGAAAATTTAATTCGGCGGTGTTAACTTCGCGGACATTTTTGATTATTTTTATGAAAAGAAATTGGCGCGCGACTTTTGACGCGCGCAACCACATCTAGTATCATTAAAAACCCCTTGAAATACTTAAAAATATTTTGAAAATAATTGAAAATGTTGAACCTATATTGTATTTTTTTTAATTCTTTAAACATACCTTAAAATCAAATGAAATCACTTAAAATCGCCTTAAAATCCTTAAAATCTTTTGAAACTTCCTAAAATCAATTCAAATCTATCTTCAAGTTATTTAAGACATCTGAATATTCTTCAAATCTTTTAAAATATCTTGAATGTTTTTAAATTAAAATTTTTTTTTTGAAAATCCTTGGAATTCTTTAATATTACTTCAAATCCCTTGAAATATTAAAAAATATTTTTATGTTACTTGAACATTTTGAAACCATTCTGAATTTTAAAAAATTCCTTGAAAATTACTTTCTTAATATGTTCTTTTTTGATATGTTGACTTATTCGTTGAAATCTTTTGTGAAGTCTTTGGAAATCCATTTAAGTTTCTTAAAATTTCTTAAAATGTCTTAAATTCTTTAAGATATATCTTTCAAATCTTGGGATTCAAGATAAAAATTGAATATAAATTCCTATTTTGGTGATGTTGACAATCCAATGCAAAAAATAATGCTAAAAATGCTTCAGAAAACAATTTTAAAATGATGCATCTACATATTTCTATATATGTATGTACATGCATGAAAACAAAAATATAATTTTGAAAAGAGAAACGCCGGGTGAATTATAATGGGAATTTATAAATATCACATTTATTATTATCATTCTCACTCGTAACCCTCCAACTTGAATTTGTATACACGGTACTTGCATGATAGTCGAGTAAATTAACATAAAATAAATAACCTTATGAAATAAATATTTATCAGCTAATCACAATTTGTACTTAAGCATCTACTGCGAGTTGATTCGAGATCCTATCCATCTCCTCATATCTTCCATTCATCGCAGGATTATTTTCATGATGTAAATGTCTCGCTCTTTCCATTATAAACTGTTGCATCGCTGGATTCTGCATTTGGAAGTTCCGCATAACCTCATCCTCCATGTTGATCTTTTCCGACATTTGATGGCCTTGCTGATGAGAAGATTTTGGAGAACTTGCCACCTGAGATTTCATCTGCGAAGTCATTTGCGATTTCATTTGCGAGTTTTGCGTCGATGAGTGTTTCTGAGATTCATTGGGCCTATCTTCTAGAGAACTTTCATCAGGTCCTCTCGAGAATCTCTGACCTTGAATAGTCACTGGTCCCCAAACATCCAAAGCCTGAGTTGGTTCATTACTTATTTGATGGCTAAATCTATGGTTTAGGGAGGGACCATCTTCCGGTCTTAACACGTCTACTGAACCTGATGGACGTCCCATTCTGATACCCAGCGAACTGGAACTGTCCAATCCAGGAGATTTTAAACTAGTAGAAACTCCCAAACCAGGACTGCTGTGACCTGAGTCTCTAAGATTTCCCAGACCTGCTGATCCTCCAAGACCTCCCAAATGTGCTGATGCTCCAAGGCCTCCAAGACTTCCGAGACCAAGTCCTCCCAAAAGTCCTGGACCTCCGACGCTATTGGGACGCTGTCCTGGACGCAGAGATGAAGGTTGTGAATATCCTTGACTGTATGGATTCAAAGGACTCTCAAAAGTTCGGGGATTGCTGCCTGTCTGCAAATATAAGTTTATCCTGTTTTTTTAGTGTCTTCAGAAGATTTTTTTACAAGGTTTTGTCAAGAGAAATGAGCTACTAGTAAAATTGTTAATGCAAAATTGAGGGATTCTTCATTATAATACTGAGTATACAACTAATTTCAAGGGATTTCTAAAAACTTCAATTAATTCTACAGAATTTTAAAGAAATTTAAAAGTCGAATTTCAAAAACTTTAAGGATTGTCAAAAAATTTCACAAGATTGCGAAGATTTAAAGTAATTTTACAGAATTTCAAAGCATTCTAAATCAAATTAAGGGATTTGAAAGGATTTTATGAATCTTCAGAAAAATTCAGACGAATTTAATGATTTTCAATAGATATCAATAGATTTGTAATTAATTAAAAATATTTTCAGTGATTTAAAGAAATTTTTTCAAAAGATTATTTCAAAAGATTTAAAAAAAAAAGTGATTTTAAAAGATTCTAAGTAAGTAGTTTTAAAGAATTTCAAAGAATTTTAAATAGTTTTAGAAATTTAAAAATATTTTAAAGGATTTTAGAGAATTTTAAACGATTTTAACAGATTTCACAGAATATCAAGTAATTTTATAGAATGTCAAAGATTTTTAATAATTTTTAAAAATTTTTAAGAGATTTTTAAGGATTCTAAGTGATTTTAAAGAATTTTAAAGTATTTAGAATGATTGTAGGAAGTTGAGCAAATTTTAAAGGATTTTAATATCTTTCAAAAAGATCACAGAATTTCAAATATTACAAGACGTTTTAGATGATTTTAGGAATGTCAAGGAATTTTAAAGGATTTCAAAAGATGTCAAAAGATTTCAAACCATTTGAAAAGGTTTCAAACAATTTTTAAGTATTTCAATAAGGATTTGAAAGAATTTTGAAAGATTTCACAGGATTTTAGATGTATAAAGACATTTTAAGGAATTTGAAGGGATTCGAGAAGATGACAATCGATTTGAGAAGATTTAAAAGATTTGAAGACTAGATTTTCAATGATTCACTCACGAGAACTGGATCGCTGGAGGTGCGATAGAAAGAAGTTGAAGAGCTAGGTCGCAAGATGATGTTCCCTGAAGAAGAAGAGACCCCAGCGTTGCTGCTTAGAGGAGAACGCATCCTATTCAGGATAAGATCCGCATCTGTTACAGGTGTTTGTCTGCAGGTGCAAGAGGTAAGGAGAGGGTAGTATCCATTAGGACCTCGATGAAGATTTGGATAGAGACCTCCTGGTCTACCGAATGGATAACCACCTCCTAGACCACTACCTGGATAACCTCCTGGATAACCTTCTGGTCCACCAATTAAATAAGTATTTAGATTACTTCCTGAATAAAGACCACTGCTTGGATAACCTCCTGGATACACTCCAAAACTACTGCCTGGATAACCTCCCAGACCAACTGGATAGCCTGGATTTACGCTCACTGAGTAAGTATCTGGGCTGCTAGGATAATTACTAACTGGTAAGCCACCTTGAGTTCCAGGCACTACGTAAATGTTGGGACCTTGTCCTGAACTGGTGCCAGTCGGCAAATTGTGATAAAGATTTGGATGGACAGTGTGGAGATGACCGTGAAAATTTTGAGAAAATCCAAACTGTGATTGAGGAGAATAAACTGAAGGCAGGTATCCTTGGTTGGATTGAGGCTGGACGTGGATGTAGGATGGAAGAGACGACTGCTGAGATCCATTTTCGATGAGGATGTCCAGTGGGTTGGAAGATTGTGGATAAAACAAGTCATATATCGTTTGCTGATCGTAGCCAGATTGACCGTAGACCGAAGGTTGAGAGTTTTCGTATCCTGGATGAGATGACTGTGGTACATGTTGAGGATTCTGGGACTGTGGATACGATCCAGAGTCAGATGATCCTGGATGAATTACAGTTGAAAAATTTGGTCTGTCGTCGTCGCAAATTGTCACTGTTGATGGAGATCCAGTAATTTCCATGCAGAACTTCGCTGGAGCTGATGGTTGGCTTGTTAGGGTTTTGCATGATTTTTTTTCTCGATCGACCTCCTTAGGATCAGAGGCTTCTTCCAGTTTTAGATCATGCTTCTGATCCTCTTTGCCGTTTTCGACTTTGGTCTTTGAAGAAGTTTGAAGCTCAGACTTGACCTCGACCTTCGAAGAGTCGCTTTTTACAGAGTCGAGCTTTGATGATCCGGCTTTGGAGTCATCGGTTTTCGAAATAAGGACCTTGGCTTTTTCAGGCTTCCAACTGACTTCGGTTTTCAAACTCTCGCCTGCATTCCTCTTCTCAATTTTCTTCGTCACTGTACCTGATTGAGTTAGAGTGAGGCCTATGAGCAAGAGGCCTAACACAAAAATCTTCATTTTTGTGTTGAATTATGATGCGAGGATTAAATTAATGAAAAATCCGAACGCGACGAAATCACGAGAGGAACTGATATGTGTCCTGATGTGACAATACAATTTAAAAAGAGTTTAGGTCATTCGTCTCTCTCTCAGTGGGAGGATGTTTGAATGTTCTCTTTCGCAACGAAGCGTTTACCGAAATTGCATATCCACGCAGATGGTAGCTTTAATTTCTTCACTGTCGATTCGATTAAGCGGAAATGTAAATATTGAGGTCGTAGTGACTGAGTAGTTTGCAATCTACGCTTAATTTTCGAAGCGAAGCTTGTTTCTGTTCTTAGAATATTCCCGTTCTTTGAAGAGTCATTATTCAAAGAGATTGCAAACATTTTTTAACACTCGAATTCAGTTGCGTTATTCATTCAATGGAAAATTATTGATATTTTGTAAGAGAATGTCAATACTTATGTAATTACCTTTTCAGATAGAGACAATCAGGGTCGAAATTTCAGAATGAATACAATCTCAAAAATTAAGTAACATGCGAGTACATTACGTTGACCAAAATATTGTATAATGAATTACAAACTTGTAAATTGATTAAAATATTGGTGTTTTAATCAATATTTTATATAAAAAACCGATTAATCGACAATATTAATATTACATTCCGTCCTCTTGGACAGATGGAATTGTTTAAAACACCTTAATTCGTTTACCGAAATTAAGCAACTTTCAACTTCGTTTTACTCGAATGGGGGTCGTTGGTGGAGTATATTTTTCAACTTTTAAGTTTTTTTTACTCTAAAATTAATAATACTCCTAAAAAATGGTGCTTTAAAAAGAACTTCAATTTCTGTTTCAGTGAATTTAAAGAATTTAAAGAAATTTCAAAGAGTTGTGGTACTTTACCATAAGAGCAATTTAGTTTCCCTAAAGGAGGGGTTTCCATAAGGCCATTTACCGGCTCCCCTGAATCATATTTTTTTAAAGTTTATTAGCGAGATAATTTTTATTTCTTTTTATAATGTGGACAATATAAGACTTTCAAAAATACATATACTTTTGGTGTATCTCGATCAGGCCCTTAAAAAAAAAACGCTCAACTTAGCTCGTTTTGTAAAAATACTCAATTTTTCTGCTTTTAGCGATTGTTCTGTAGTTATTTCTTATAGAGCGAAACCGAGTACCACAAGGATTGTCGTGATATAGTACTACATTACGCTCACAGTGAACAATAAATAAATTGATTTTTGTATAATATTTACTTTTTTTATTTTTCACCATGAGCGTACACGACGATTTTTATGAATATAGTAGTTCTTGTATTAGTCCATCATATATGTGAAAATCACTTTGTTGCGCTCTATAAGAAATAACTACATAAAGTTCACAAAAAACACAAAAATTACGTATTTTTACAAAACGAGCTAAGTTTAGCGTTTTTTTTTTTCATAAGGGTCCGATCAAATAACACCAAAAGTATATGTATGTTTGGAAGCCTTATATTGTTCACATTATAAAAAAAATAAGAATGATCTCGATAATAAACTTCACAAAATATGATTTAGGGGGGGGGGGCGATAAAGGGCCTAATCGAAACCCCTCTTTTATAATCGCAATAATAAATATTACATTCTCATCAGAGAGGATGTATTAGATTTTTGAAAAATTTGGCCCCCCCCCCCCCGTTTTTGTCACGTGTCCACGTTCTGAGACCGCAGAACCTAAAAAACATGTTTTTAAGAATGTGTCTGGCTGTGTGTCTGTCTGCCTATAGATTCTTCTTAGTTTGTGAGCACGATAACTTTCAAAAGAATGTATCGTTTGAATTGGTATTTTGTATACTCTTTTAGTGTCTTAAAAATCTTAAAATGAAGGTCAAGTTCATTAGCCATCTATTTTGGATAAAATTTCAAAAAGTTGGAGCATTTTGAAAATTTTTGAAACCACATTTCTTTAGCTTACAAATTCTATTTATGGATGTTCGTAATACTCAGATATTCGAAAAATTTATCCTTTTAAGAATTTTTTCGATAAAAAAATAATTTTCGGACTTATGACATTTCGAAAATTCAAACAAAAAAAATGCAAAAAAAAAATTTGAAGCCAAACAACACACGACACGTAAAAAAGTCAAAAGATGAAAAATGTTACTTTATCAATGCCATACAGGAATGGCATAAAAACTTTTTGAATTTTCTTGAAAAATCGAAATTCTCCCTCGACCATTTTTTGATATTAAGTAGTTTTCGTTTTAATCATGAAAACTTTTTTTAAAAAAGTAAAAAATTAAATTTTCTCGCCAAAAAACGTGAGATATGAGAAAATATTGCAAAATTAATATAAATAATCGAAGCTTGACGATCAAATATTCCAGAGCGCGAAGCGCTACGAACAAATCGCGGGTCGTAGGCGCGCTCAAACTTGTTAATTATTTATGTATTTTTTTTTTAATCTTAATATTATTTTATTTTTCTAAAAGCTAGTTCATTTAATAGACAATTCTATTAAAGAAAAATTATAACTTTGGTTTTTAAAAATCGGTCAATAATTCGAAGAGCGCGAAGCGTGAGTGTCATAGAATTTTAACTAAATGAGTTCTCCTCTTCATTTGAAACTAAAGTAATTAAAACAAAAGTATATAGCTTCTTTTTCGTGCGCATGCTAGTGCGCTAGTATATAGCTTCGATAAAGTTTGCTAAGCGCGCAAGCGTGCTAAAGGGCACAAGCGTCCCGAAGGGCGCAAGCGCGCGAAGCGCGACGTGTTATGAGAATGTGCCCGCGAAACGGGCGGATTTTTTTACTAAAACTATAGGCGATTTACCTCTGTCAGTACGAAACGGAGGTAAATGGCCCAATTTTAGGAAAAAATATTAATTATTACGAACGTAAAGTTAGGGAAACTAAATTTACTCTTATAGTAATTACCACATACCACATAGGTACATTTCACTAAATCTCACGAGATTTTAAGAGATTTCAAAACGTTTGAAGAAGCTTTATATGATTCTAATGATTTTAAAGGGATTTTAAAGATTTTTGTAGGGATTTAAAAGCACTTGAAGAGATTTTAACATATTTTAAATCTCCCTTTAAGATATTTTTTAAGTGATTTTAAATACTTTTAACGGATTTAAAAAAAATTTCGAAAGAATTTGAAAGGATTTCATTTTCTTGAATTCGCTCGAAATATCTTGAAATCTCTTGAAATCGTTTAGGATTGCTTAAAATCACTTGAAATCTCTTCGAATTGTTTGAAGTTCCATAAGCTTTCTTGAAATTCTTTAAAGTTAAATAAAATTCATTAAAGTCGTTTGAAATTCTTTAAAATTTTTTTAATCTTCTGTAAATTTCTTGAAAGCTCTTGAAATTTCTTAAAATCACTTAAAATATATCTTGAAATCCTTTAAAATTATTCTAAATACTTTGAAGCATAAACAAATATCTCGAAGTCCATTAAAACTCATTAAAATTGCTCAAATTGTTTTGAAATATTATGAAAATCCTTGAACTCTCTTGCATTTTTTTGAAATTCATTAAAACCCCTTACAATCTCTTGATATCTGTTGAAAAAACCTTAAAATCAAAGGGATTTGAAGGTTCACTTAAAATGTATTTAAATCTCTTGAATGTCTCGAACAAAATGTCTTGAAGTCGTTTAAGATTTAAAATTTCTTGAAATCCTTTTAAATCCCTTAAAATTCTTTTAAATCTTTAAACTTGGTTTCAATATAGGTTGAACGGTGCGCGGAGAGTAGACGCCTGTTCTGAACACACACTCAGCTTTAAAATGCATATAGTAATTGGTATTGCACAGCATTTTGTGTATGCATTATTATTGATATACATAATCCAATTACGTATTACAACTCATCATTTCAGAAAATGTTAAGAAATCGCAACAAATATTTAGCTTTACACGGAAATATAATATTAAGAAATTATAGTTTGTAACAATACTTATATAAATCATTTATAATAAACAGAATCGATTTATATTGAAAAAGAATACACAACCGGATATAAATATGAGGAATAATTAAAACGCTTTATTAAGCTTTTGAGTATTTTAATAGAAGTCATTTAAATGTTTTTACATACAGTCAACTTAATTGTAATTAATTATTATATATATTTATATATATATAGTTTATTACAACTTAGATATTACTGAATTACAAAAATTATTTCTATCCCAAAACAGGATAAAAATTATTCTTGGGATATAACAGATCTTGTAATATTTTAAAAAAATGTAGGAAAAATAAATGTTCTGATTCATTATATTCGATTTGTGCTGATATGTGAACAAATACATGGAAGCTTTCATGTTTCAAAAGCACTAAAAGGTTAATTTTTGTTTTAAACTTAAATCAAAAGCACGTCGTCTTTTCGATGCGGTCCATCAGGAAGTCTTTGATTTAGTACTTGGATATTGTGGCACAAATATCCAATCGATTCCATACATGGACGAATTAGAGCCTGGATAATTATTGTGTTACAGGCTCTTAACGGCGTGAAGATTATTTTGAAAATGCGAATACATGGGACGCAGCACCACACATGCTGTAAATTTAATTAAATTATATTAAATTAATTTACTATAGAATCATTTTAATAAAACATTTACTTATAATCAATCATAAACATATATGTATTTCTATATTGTTATTCAATATTTTACTATCTATATAATAATGAAAAGGCTTTGAACTTTTTGATTACGCTATTGAACCCCCAGATCGTAGAAGGGCATATACAATTTTTTGGTCCGAGCGCAAACATATCCTAACAATGCAAAATTTACAAATTAAAAAATATTTTTGAATATAATTCAACCAAAACAATTACTTGAAATAAATTTAAAAAAAAATGAAAGTTCAAAAAAATTTTCAAAAGAGGTGAGAAGTTATTGCGCTCGGAACAAAAAAGTATATATGCCATTCTACAATTAAAAAACTTAATTTAAATCAAAACTTTTATTTTAATAATTCAGAGTAGAAATTTCTTTATAAACAAGAAAATTTTCTTTCTTTTAAAATAATTTTGTTTCATTTAAACAAAGTTTATTTGATTCAAACAAAATTATTTTGAATTATTTTAATTTAAAGAAACTGTTTATTTAATTTAAAAAAATGTATTTGAATTAAAGACATATTTCTTTGACCGTATATCAATACTACAATTTCTTTGATTCGAAGAAACCGCTTTCTGGTTGTACGATCCGGGTGTTCAATTAATAAATCATCATTATTAAGTCATTATTAATCATTTGTGCAGGTGTACAAAGTGCGCAATCAATATAAAGGCTGAAATACTAGCTCTTATATATATTGATTCGAAGAAATAGTCGTAGTAATGAAAATCTAACGAACTCACCGCAAACGTGAGACACGCAAAGGTGAGACCCATGCAAAGGGCAGCCAAAGGAGACACCAAAACCGAAAGAAAAATATAGCAGCATGCTCTCGATAATCGGAAACATTGACCACTTAATCGCCAAGCACATTCTGGACTCCGAATTCCATCCGGTTCACCGACAATTTCCTTCCACGACACCTGCGATCAATATTAAGCTTGATTATAATCTCATAAAAAAGGGTCAGCGATCTCATGACGATCGTGCTTCCCCAGCAGTATTCCATAAATATAGGGCAAAAAGTCTCACGCATCCAGTTCTTACGACTGAAATCAATTCTAGAATAAAGGCAAAATGCTTTAGAAAATATTACAATTGCTTAATCCAAGATTTAAAAATTTTGAAGAATATCGATTCTTTTTATAATTCAAATGATAAAAATACACCCGGAAAAAAATTCTGTTAAATCAAAGAAAGTTTCCTTTAAATTTTAAATTAAAGAAATTATAGTACTGATATACGGTCAGAGAAACTTTATTAAATTTTTTTATTTGATTTAAAGAAATATTTCGTTAATTTAAACGGAAAATTTCTTTAAATTAAAGAAATATTTTGTTGGCTTCAAAAAAATTATTTTGTCGATATAGTAGTAGATATATAAAACTTAGTGTACTGTTTTGCCTCATTTTCAAATTATTTTTAGATTATTTATACTTAAATTATATTTATTTATATTACCGCCAGCCTTTTACGCTACGCAAAATCGGAAAGAAATTTTGCGGCGGCCGGGATTCAAACTACCTAAACAGGCATCGAAGACAACTTATCCCCCTAGCAACTAAATCACACGGCTAACCTGGCACATAGAATATTTTGTAAAAGTCCCAGTAAAGTATCACATAAACCAAGGAAATAATTTTAAAGAAATTATTTCTTTGCTTCAAATTACTGACTCTAAAGAAACTATTTTTTTCATTTAACGTAGTAACTTTTTTGAATCAACAGAATTTTGTTTTAAATCAAAAAAATTTTTTAAACAAATAATTTCTGTAAATGAAAAAATCTATAATATAATATAATACCTATCCATTAAAATTTCACAAAATTTTTTAAACTCTTTAAAATCTCTTCAAATATTTTCAAAATCTCTTAAAATCACTTAAATTTCGTGAAACTTTCTTAAAATTATTAAACAAACCTTGAAATCCTTTACAAAATTTCACGAGAGCCTTTAAAATTATGGCCTTGATGAGCTCGGAAGCTTTCTCCCCCACTGCAAGCCCTAATTACGCGTGTGTGCTGCGTACCCAACATACGCATTTCATACACACACGCAACATCCATGCTTGATGCTCAGTAGTGAGGACCCCCTATTTCTCGGAATTCTTACCCCTAACCGCCCGACGGTGGACTAGCTCTTATGGAGGTTGTACTGTATAATTACAAAATGACTCAGCTTTAAAATGTGATAATTTGGAAAGTTACAGATGAAAAGTCAAATTTTGAAAATTTTAAATAACTTCCTTACTTTTCAATTAAATGCATTAATCTTATAGGTGTGAAATCAATTCTTCTCGACACAAGGAATCTTAATAAATTTTCCTTACATCAATTTCAAATTATAACAATTTGAAAAATTATAGTTGAAAAATCAATTTTTCCAAATTTTCAACACCTAATTTTAACTTTCTTATTTTTCAATTAAATGTATTAATTCTATGGGTCAATTGATTTATCTCAACATAAAGAATCTTTCTTCTCGTTAAATGAAGGGTGGCAGATCATAGGGAGGTAAGGGACAAAATGGCCATTTTACAGGCGAGAAAAAAAACATTCTGTAAAATCGATTTTGCAATTAAAACAAAAAACAAAAATATTCTTCCGAGCTGACGTATATTCCTGAATCGATAGCTGTAATATTGGATTATTAGGTCGTAATGGCGTCTTCATTTTAAAAACTGATTATGATGTATTCAACCGAATTAGAATCCTTGCTGTAATATTGGATTAGATCGAAGGTGGAACGAGAGATTACACATGTATGCGTTCCGCACACACAAATCTACCAAGCTCTCGTTGGACGTTGCCTAGCCTAACATCTAGCACTCATAGATGTAAGAAATATAGGATGGAGCACAAACCTGTGGGGCCTGGCTCGGCGTAAGTAAGGGGCATGAAGTAGACACGCCCGCTCTAAGGAGGACATTCAGTGATTCACCTGTTGGCTTGTGTTGGTTAAAGTGCAGTGTCGTTTGAAAATAGTAGTAAAAAATATAAATATTATGCTTTGAAAATGAGGTTGGTTATGGTTTACGTGACATAATAATTGTCTACTCTATTATTTGCAAAGATTCTACTTTTATTTCATAGAAATAATATTTAGCATTCCTTTTCAAATAACGCGCGGCCCGCGCGGCTCATGCGCGTTCCACTAGTCAATCCCGAGTTGTCCATCGTTAGAGTGGGAGTAACTTTGTCCCTTACGATATAACAAGCTTACCCCCTCGCATAAGATGGGACTTTGTGCTCCATCCCATTAATTCTTACATCCATGCTAGCACTCCGCCATCCGACTCTCTCTCACCATTGTTGGCGAACCAGGGCGTACCGTCAACCATCTTCCATCTCAGGCTATACCTATGCAGTGATGCCAATAGAGCTATCTAATGTGACGCCACAGGCCATGTGGTGGGGGTAAACTGTCAGGAAGGTTAGGCTCGGCTACCAAAAATGTATGGAAAAGCATTGTGAA
>JAUEJJ010011720.1:0-16820 GCA_032164275.1 Synergus coniferae | reverse complement strand
TAACCAAAAAACCTGTTTTCGCCACCTTCAACCGTTGTTTAAAAATACCATCAGCCCTCGGCGTCTGTTGGAAACATGTAGACTTTGTTTCTATGCCCAAAAACTACAAAACTGCGCTTTTCTTTTTCAGGTTCTATTTTTGCCAAAAAACAGGCCTTATTTTTATAGGGCGCCTGGACTAAATTGTTATTCTTTAAAATTACTTAAAATTCCCCAAAACCCATAAAGTCTCATAAAATCTCTTAAAATTCCTCAAAATTACATGAAATCTCGTAAATCCCTTGAAATTAATAAAATACTTAATATTCTATGAAATATCGTAAAATCCCTTAAAAGTATTTAAAATTACTTAAAATTCCATGAAATCTCATAAAATCTCTTAAAACACCTGAAAATCTAATAAAATTTCATAAAATTCTTTAAAATCATTTAAAAGTTCTTCAAATTACTTAAAATTCTATAAAATATCGTCAAATTCCTCAAAATTACTTTATAGTCTCATGAAATATCATAACATATCTTAAAATTCTTGAAAAACCCATGAAATCTCAAAAAATTCATTTGAATTTCGGACAATCACTTGATTCACCTAAATTACTTGAAACCCAATGAAAATTTCGTTAAACACTTCCACGCATTTCTGAAAATTTAATTAAATCCCGCGAAAACCCCTTAAATTTCTTAAGATTCTATAAAACCCCAATAACTGGGAAAACTCCTTAAAATTTCTGAAAACCATAATAAATTTCATAAAATTCCTTGAAATATTGTGAAATTCGGCATATTCACAAAATTCACGCAATTTCCAAACCAATCAGGATTTCGACAACAATGTGTTCGATATTTTCGAGATATTTGAGAACAATGTGTTCGATATATGGTAACATCACTTCTTAAGACAGGATTTTATATTTAATTTCCCCATAAAATTTATTAAATATGAAAGTAAATATTACATAATTATTTTAAAAGAAATTAAAACACAATATTGTGGACGATAGAAAAAAAATCATAAAACAAAAGAAAAATATAAAGAAATGAAAAACAATTTTAAAAAGTCGAAAAAAAATTACGGCACCCAGATTTGAACCCGCAACGTCTTAACTCTAAGATCAGATCTGAGTTATAGCTTTTACCTTTATGAAAGTAATTACTTTTTCGCAGAAAGATTTCACACTGAAATCCGGATAGAAACAACACTATATTTTTTTCTGTGAAAGTGCTATTATCAGAGGGTGCAATTTGAAAAATGTCAGATTTATATAACGCAACAGTCTCTCTTGATCTCTTTCTCTTTCTACGGGCTATAGTGAAAGTAAACGCCCAAGTACTAACAGTTGAACTTATTAGTTGCCTACAGACTTATACAATATACGAGTACATACACTGTAGCGGAAAGCGGCTGAATTGAACTCGTTTTCGCGTGACTTTTTTTAAAATTTTACGTCATGGATCACCAATCACATGAATGCTGAGTTACCACGTGCGCAACACGAAAAGCAAATTCCCGTTTCCATTAAATTTTTTTTCTTTGAGAGTTCAACTTTCTCGATTATCGCAGAATTTTAAAGGAAAAAAAAAAGTATTTGAAATAGTTTATTTTTGGTATTTTTGGTTTTGGGCCGTATATTTTTGAAATTTCTGGTTTTGGGCCTTACTTTTTTATGAGTTTAGACAATTTTATATTATTAAAGTTTACATTTTTGGGCCTCATATAACAAGACTTAAGTTTTGGGGGTTTCATATTACTTTGGGCCTTAACTTTTAATGGACTTTCCATTTTGTGGCGTATTTTAGGACACCAAATTTTTGGGCTTATTTTGGACTTTTGGAGATTTAAAAAAAGTTTGGGACTTAAGTTTTGCGGTTTTTTAGGACTTATTTTTTGGGCTGTATGGTTTTGAAACTTTTGGATTTTACATGACCAGAAAACAGTTTTTTAAATTCGAAAATAATTATTGGGACAATAAAAATAAGAGAACAGAAAAATGTCTTTTCCTTTATTCTTCCCATTATATGAAAAAGAATAAAGTTTTAACTGTTATTAGTCTGACTGAAGTCTTATTATCTTGTTACTATCCGTGAATTTCAATCTTTTAAACTGCATGCCCTCTTTTCCATTCCATTTTTCTTGCTTTCCCTTTGTTTATCTCTACAGACGCAGTTACTATTCCTCGCCTATATTCCATAATTTGCTTAGATTTTTTACGCCTTACTTTGTTGATCCCTATTTTTTATCCTTATTTATTTTTTATTATTTAAATAATATTTTTTAAAAATGATATTCTTACTTTATAAAAATTATAATTACAAAATATGTTTCTTTTTTTTAAAACTATTATTCTCTTTTACCAATAAACTATCAGTCAAATCAAAATATATGTAAAAAAAAAATTCGTGTACCTAGATGGCCTCTACCTGACTGTATAAAGAATTCCAAAATATTTATAAATGCAAGAGATATGGCCTTAAAAAAAAAAAAAAAAAAAGTTGCGATCTCTACCTAATTTATTTAGAACGCGGAAATGATATTTCAGAGGAAACCAATCAAGTTTCCGGTGTGACCTGATAATTACAAAACTCTCTTTAGGGGCCTCCGGAGTACTTGTTTTGCCCGTTCGCCTTTTCTTGCCTACGACGCCTGCAGGCTGCGGCACCAGCCATTTTATGCTCTACATAATCCAGTCATCGCACCGGGAAATAGGTATTTCCACCATATCCAAAAAATCAAATTTACATTTCACACAAGCTGTCACCAATATAAAAAGAAAATATCTTTTTTTTATGGGCCTCTAATTGTCGAGTCACTTGTTATCCTATTTTATATAGTGTCGGCGCATATGGAGCACAATATATTCAAAATACACTGTGAGAACTGCACTGTTATTCTAAGGTTCTGAACGGTGATTGCAACTTTCAAAAGATAAACAGACGTAATATTACAGCCATACGGGATCGACTAATCGATTGAATTCACCCCGTAGATCGGATAGACAGTCTGTTACTGCCCACGGTTAAACGCGAACTAAGCCTAACATGCGGTATATTGCGATGTACGTGTACCGCAGTACCGTGTGCGTGTGCGAGTGCGTGTACTGTGTAGCAGACTAGCAGCGCGAAGAAAGGTGAGGGAGTCAGGGATCTGTGAGAAGGGGAGGGAGGATACGGGGACTGGGCGCAGAAGGGGGGGAGGAACCGAAAGTTGTACAGGTAACGACTAAACTAAACACCCAGTGTAATGGTCCTATGAGGAATACCATATTAGTGCACGGTACATGCAAGGTGTCACAAAAGTCCCGGGACGGCCGGATATTTCCTCAGGTTAGATATTTTTCGTGGAGGGGAAGGTCATTCTTGAAGTAACTTTCAACGAAGAATTCAATGGTGACCTTTATTTTGACCTTCAAGATGACCTTCAAGGTCATTTGCAGGCCATCTTTTGTTTTCTAAATGGAAACCCCCTTTTTCTACATCGGCAATTGATAGAGAAAGAAATTTTACATTCATATATGTACCCAAGTCGTAGGTCTAATTTGACCTTCAAAGTAAATCTAAGGTCATTAAAACCAGTCAAAGTCCCGGGACGGCTGGATTTTTCCTCGGGCAAGATATTTTTTGGGAGGTGAAGATCACTCTTTAAGTAATTCTGAATGGGTAATTCAATGGTGACCATTATTTTGACCTTGCACATGACCTTTAAGTCATTTGAAGATCAACTTTTGTTTTTTTTCCCAGGACTTTGAATAGTTTAAATGACCTTAGATTTACTCTGAAGGTCAAATTAGAGCTACGACTTGGGTACACACCTAATGTGAAATTTCCTGCTCTATGGATTGCCGGTGTAAAAATGGTGGTTTTCATTTTAGAAAAAAGTTGACCTTCAAATGACCTAGAAGGTCATCTGCAAGGTCAAAATAGTGGTCACCATTGAATTATCTATTAAAGATTACTTAAAGATTGACCTTCATCTCCCCAAAAAATATCTTGCCCGAGGAAATATCCAGCCATCCCAACACTTTGGTTTAAATAACCCTAGATTTACTTTGAAGGTCAAATTAGACCTACGACTTCGGTTTGCTTCGGTACATATTTCAATGTAAAATTTCCTTCTCTATCGATTGCCGATGTAAACAAATGGGGTTTCCATTTAAAAAACAAATAACCTTCAAATGACCTTGAAGGTTATCTTGAAGGTCAAAATAAAGGTCACCATTGAATTCCTCGTTGAAAGTTACTTCAAGAATGACCTTCCCCTCCACGAAAAATATCTTACCTGAGGAAATATCCGGCATCCCGGATATTTGTATGGATTACGTTGGGTGACAGTGCTCTCAGATCGAGCTAGAAATTTACCACGAGGATAACCATGATAACCATAAAAATCATTTTTCAGGATAACTGTGAAAAATTTTTCTATTGGTCAAAATTTTACGCGCGCGATTTAAAATCGAATTAATTTATAACCCCTGAATTAAAATAAATTAATAATTAGGACTTGCATGAATTTATTTTAATTTGCATAATTTCAGTTTTATGTATTTATTTTTAGTAATTATGGGAATCTTTGATAAATAAATAGTTTTCTCTGTTTAATTCCAGAGAATACTTTATATTTCAGTAAAAAAATTTTAAACTATTATATAATAACAAATATTTCAAACTGAGTGATGTAAAAATAATTGGGTATATTTATTTCAGGGATTATAAATTAATTCGATTTTGAATCGCGCGCGTAAAATTTTGACCAATAGGAAAATTTCTCTAGCGGTAAGCGAAAGTGATGCGCGCGTCGTAGGTAGCCAAGTTTGGGAGCACTGTCCGTATTAATTGATATTTCAGTCATTTTTTGAATTGAAAATGTTATAGTATTGATGAAAAATTTATAAAAATAATTTGTTTACTTGAAATTAAGTCATAAATAAATCATATATTATGGCACCCATAAGTAAGTGTTATGATGAATTTAAAACAAAAAAATAAACTTCCCATATTTTTTAAACTCTGTATCTATGTTGGTGTATTTGAAGTAATATCTGTTTAATACTAAGAAAACTGCTGCTGAAAGTCACCGAATTCTTGTATAAGCTTATGGTGAACATGCTCTTTCCGAAACAACTTGCCGTGACTGGTTTCACCGTTTCAAAGACAACGATTTCGATGTGAATGATAGATAGCGTCCAGGTCAATCAAAAAAATTCAAAGACACTGAATTGCAAGCTCTACTGGACGAAAACCCGTGCCAAACACAAAAACAACTTGCGGAAGCTTTGGGCGTAACACAAAAACCAATTTCAAATCGACTTCATGCCATAAGAAAGATTTTGAAGTGCGGTACGAGGGGTTCTACACGCATTGCTTCGTCGACATAGAAGAAATGGTTTTTTGCACCGGATCGTTACGGGTGATGAAAATTGGATCTTTTTTGAGAACCCTAAACGTAAAAAAGCATATGTAGAGCCTGGTATACCCGTTCTATCAACCTCAAAACCCAATCGTTTTTATGAATCGTTTATTATGAACTTCTGAAACCAGGTGAAACGGTTAATATGGCGGACGCTACCGACAACAAATGATCAATTTGAACCATGCACTGATCGAAAAACGACCAGAATGGGCCAGAAGACATGGAACAGTATAAATTCTGATCCACGACAATGCTCCGTGTCAATCTACAAGTTTGGTCAAAGACACCATCAAAACGCTTGGATGGGAAGTACTATCTAGCGCACCCACCGGCCGTACTCTCCTGGCTTGGCCCCATCCGATTACCACTTATTTGCGTCAATGGCGCACGCATTGTCTGAACAACATTTCAGAGAATTTGAAGATGTCGAAAATTGGCTCGTTGAATGGCTTTCCTCAAAAGAAGAGAAATTCTATAGGCATGGAATCCACCAATTGCCAAAAAAATGGGAAAAATGTGTATATAGGAAGCGATGGTCAATACTTTGAATAAAGCATTCATACTTATTATACTTATAAATGCGTTAATTTTTGGAAAAAAAACAGCGAGTTTCAATTTCTACACCTGGTATGTATAGGGCAGTATATTCGGATGAATTCCCGATAAAACGTGTCACCGGGGCACTTTTGAAGTTGGGAATTATTCATAAAACCACATTTCGAGAAAATCAAAGTTAAAGTTTGGGTAAACAAAAAATACACTTACAGTAGGAAGTTAAACAGGTTTTTAATTAAATTAAACAATAGCATCACAAACATTAAAAAATTGCAGCACTGATATTATTATAGTACATAATAACAGTTATAATATTTTTTCAATAATGACAGAAATCGTATTCCAGGCAGACTTTGGAATAATTTTAAAAAATACAACTTTTTTACAATGAAAAATGAAAAATTTATGACTTTTTAAAGTTGAAATTTGAGAAAAAACGTTTGAAAAAATTTATTTAAAATTTTTTATAAATTTATTTATTTTTATTTATAAAATTTATTTACTGGAACTGGCACCCAAATTGCTTCAAAACGCATTTGTTTTTCAGGGGCAAAACAAACCAAAATACACAGCTAAATAACATAATGCTACACTTTTTATGACAACCGACAATAAGGGCCTTTTTTTTTTTTTTTTTTTTTTTGAAATTGAAAATATACCCACTTCTGGTTGCATTTGAGGCATAAATATGATGCCGATAGATTAAGTATAAGTCTTATGTAGTATCATCCCCCACACAAATCCGAAAATGGTCAATTTCGATCCTAAACTAAAAAAACACGAATATCTCTTAAACTAAAACCGACAATAGGGACCCTTTTCATATAGACGCCCTCATATACTTTTTAATTAATGATGTTTTTGTGATTAGTGTTCTTGGGCCTTATTTTTCATTCATTTCTCTTGGAACTCATCATTTTGGATCTTACTTTTTTACATATTTTCGCACCTTCCATTTGAATCTAATTTTTATTAAATCTGACTTTTTGAGTCTTATGTTTTTATGAATTATTTTTAGTCTTATGAAATTAGGCCTTATATTTTGGGTACTTTTGGGTCTTGTAATGTATCATTTTGGGCCTTATATTTTGTGGTTTTTGGCCTTTATGATGGTCTTAATTTTTCATCAAAATCGTATTTTTTAATTAACGACTTTGGGACTTATTTTATTGGCCTTGTGAGTTTGGATCTTATTATTGTGGATCTTATATTTAACGTTATACTTTGGGCATTGTGAGTTTTGGATTCTTTTGAGTCTTACGAGTATCGGTCTTATACATATTTTTATTTCTGATACTTATATATTATTAGTGTACAATTTTTGGATTTATACTTTTGGGCCTTGTAACTTTAAATCTTATAATTTTGGGACTTATATTATATTTTGGGTCTTATATTTTTAGATTTTCATTTCTGGGAGTTATATTTTTTCAACATTTTGGTTCTGCATTTGTCTCTTATTTAACTGGGCCTTGGTTTTTGACTCTTATACATTTTAGGACTTTTGTCGTTTTTTATCTTTAACATTTTCTATGCATTGTTCACGAACATAAATAAAGAAATTTTGCTCACTTACTTTACTGTAAATCATTTTTCGATATATATGGTAAAACATTCGTTTTTTCTTACTTGAAACAAACAACAAAATTTTTTTTTAATTTTACATACATACATTATAAACCTAATGAAATATTTCATTATGACAATTGTCAAAGTCTAAGTTTAGAGTTATTGATTTCCTTTGCTTCTCATGTAAATAATGGACAAAATTTTATTTACATTTTGAATTATTTTCTAGCTATACATCAAGAAAGTCGATGAGATAGCGACGCGATTTTAGAGATGCAGTTTACTCTCTGAATTAGTCGACTTAATAATTATATTTACCGGAAATTACATTGTCGATGCGCCATTGTCTGGACATCACGCCTGACCAATTTTCAGGGACAAACTATAATAAATATTGGACACGCTATATATGTTTTTAGTGATTTCATTCTTACCTATGTAAACCTTATTATAGAACAAATATTTTCAAAAACACATACACTGAGAAAACTGTTTTGTTCTATCAACTAAAAAAAAGGTTGTCTCAACAAAAAGAATTTGTTTGATATACAGCCAACAAAACATTTTGTTCAGCCAACCAAATTTTTTTGTTGAGTCTTTTTATTCGTAATACCAAAGAATTTTGTTGAGACAACAAAACTAAAAATCCCATTAAAGTATCACATAACCTGAAAATGAAGGTCACGCATGGCCGCGCATGAGTGGCGCGTATTTGATAAGGACAGCAAAATTATTTGGTAACCTCAACAAAACGTCTCAACAAAAAAAATTTAGTTGAAGTAAGAAAACTCTTTTGTTACGCTAACAATTTTTTTTTGTAAAAACAACTAAATTTTGGTAAATCTAACAAAATCTAACCAACAAAACTATTTTGTTGTTGACTTTATTTTTTTTCTCAGTGTATTGCAAATGTAACTTCGCCTATAACAATAGGTGCTAAATGGTCGTTAGTTTTTCTGGTTTTTCTGCATTCCTTCTGCCTGGTATGAAAATATAATCTCTCCGAATGACTGGTAACTGATTAGAAATGTTTATATGATCAATATCATGGTAGTATGGTTTTAATCTTTACGCTCTTATACGGACAACATAACGGATTTTCAACCAATGAGGTCGGATGGGAAAACACTAACCTTGTTCGCTTTTATTTAAAGATCGAGTCGATGACTAATTAATATACAAAATTAACCTTGAAACAGATGTAAAAAAATTCCTTTCAACATATATCTCATAAAGTCGCAGAATACCTGGATTCTTTCTGTTACTATATTTTCTTTTCTCTCAGTCGAGACAAATGAAAGCGAAAGAAGCGCCAATTTAGTCTTTAAAATTCTTTGCAGAGATTTCGAAGGATTTAATAGAAAAATGTAAGGAATTAAAAAAAAAAATTATGCAAGAGCAATCAAAAATAGTAAAAAAAAAACTTAGAATTATTTCAAGAACTATAGGTTTCGGTTCGATTGAGATATAGGCTCACTTTATTGTAATTCTCTTGGAATCCGAAAATCGATTCCAAGCAATATTTCAGTTTTCATTGTGAAATTCTCATGACTTTTTTACCCGTGCATGTATTTCCGCGTTGCTCGTTTCGATGTATGTACTTCTGTGTGCGAGTGTTGCTGGGCACCACTTTTCAGCGTGTATAGAAATGTATAGGCATTCTTGGTATAATCCTTGCTTCACGATAACTCGGCGCCTTTCACTTCGCTATACTTTACTGCATTGTGTACAGCTGTAGTTATACAACGACATTTTAGTCTGAATAATACGAAATGCAAACCACGAATCAGTGTGTATCCTTTATCCTTCATTTCAAGCCTGTTCCTATTACATGGAATTCTCTCTTGAAAATGAATTACCTAGCAACAAGAGAGGCCATTGAGTACGTCCACTATACAAGCCAATGACCCTTATTATTCTGATAGTACAGGAAGTCCTTTTTTATGCATTTGCCTCCGTAACTGTCACAGATATAAAACGGTGCATCGCATTATATTATCGATTCTCTCGGTGAAATTTAAGTCCTTTATTCTGTCAAATCTAAACTCGACTCGATAGTTCGCGCATGATTATATCAAACAATGAGATGCCAAGGACAGTTGAACACTTTAAAATAAAAAACCCTATGCCACTCTCTGACTCTCCATATGCCATTTATCAATCATAGACCTCATCCCCTCCAATCATTTGTTACGCCCCACCATACCTATAACAATTATCCCTCTTATCCCTCACCATTATACCCATCACCAATCTCACTACTCAAATCTATACTCCCTTTACAACATTTTCCCCTCCCAACTATCTACTAATCAATCTCGACCTTCCCCAACCATTTTCTCCTGCTCTAAACCTCCTTTAAAACAGTTTCCCCTCCCTATCCTCCCCTAAAATAGTATCTTCCATCAACCATATGATGGAAGATATTTTTTTATCTCTCTCTCCATATACACTTAAGCCAACAACATCTCTCCCTCTCCACGCAATACTTTGCCCCTCCCAACCTCCCCTAAATAAAACTCATCCATCCTACAACCGGTTTCATTTTCCACATCATCATCGTCATCATCATTATCCCCACATAAATGCATACCCGCTCCACCAATACATATATACCTCTTCCTATACTCTGCCTTAACCAATCTCACTTCACCCCCAAACTTTACCTTTCCTCACAATCCTTTAAATCAATCTCACAATTTAATTATATACCGCCTCTCCCATCAATCTACTCTTCTCCCAAACACCTGTCTCTTCCCAAACCTTTGTTACTACCCATCTTTTAACTGTATTACTACCCTCTCCCTTAACCTCTCTCCTAAGCCTCTCCGCCAAATCGTCTTCTCTTTACCTTCCTCCAGCCAATTTCACACTTCAACTATACGCCCCTTCCACAGGTAAGGGGGTATAAGCAGGTCCGGAGACTCTCATGGTGGGGGATGTTCCCTTATCGAAGCTTCCGGTTAATTCCAGAAATTGCCACTAGTGATGTAATAGTAGAGTAGTAGTAGGCGGTTAATTTGAAATCTGCAGTGAATTGCATCAAAGAATGCGACTTTGAGGTTAGAAACGTGTTTACGTATTTAAATTCTCTACTACTCAACTAATGCGCCATGTCGCAAGGTGGCAGGATCCCGAAACTTTTAGGCTTAAGCAAACAAGTCGCCGGACGTGTGTATACGACCGTGGCTCCCTCTCGATACACTTGTACATTAATTTAAATTCTCTTTCACATTCCTCCGTCCTCCAGTAAACTAATTTCGCACTCTCCTCCAATCGTATCAATATTTCTTGTATACCACAATTTCCGACTAATTATGGGCTAACTTTAGGAGGTAATGCCAATTTTCGGACTCTTGTATTGTTCTCAATAAAAAAAAAATCTGCCCGCTTCGCGGACACCAGGCTGGGTCAACTCCTGTAGTGAGAAATGGCGAATTTTGAGAACTTAGGCGCGGGGCGATGAGAGGCAGTGAGGGGTGCCAAATTAGTTGGGATGGCCATCGCAGATGGCACTGAACATCGCCCTTTTTCACTACAGGAGTTGGCCAGCCTGGCGGGCACATTTTCATAACACGACGCGCTTCGCGCGCTTGCACCCGTTGGGACCCTATTGTTTAAATTATTTTTGTTTTAAATGAAGAGAACTCATTTACTTCTAACTAAGTTCTATCGACTTTAAGGAACACATTCTCATCAGGACACTCGCGCTTCGCGCTCGATATTTGACATAAACCTCGCGCGATTTGTTCGCAGCGCTTCGTGCTCTGGAATATTTGATCGTCAAGCTGTAGTGAAAAATGGCGATATTCAGCGCCATCTGCGATGGGTATACCAACTATAAAAGTGCATATGTGTTGGTACTTATATATGTATATGCCTCTTCCTTACATGTATTAAATCCTAAAATAATTTAAGGAAAAAGGAAGAATAAAAACAAAATGAAGCAAATAAGAAACGCGAAATGCGAAATTAAGGATAACTAGCATCATATTTCTCATTTCTTGTTTCTAATTAACTCCATTTTGCCTTTATTTGCAGTGTAACGAAACAAACACATGATTAAGATTTATGAAGGTTATGGAGGTTATGGCCTCGTACGGTAATTATTTTAACGCTGCATTCCCTGTAGCCTGCACCCACTGTAGACCTAACATATGCATCGTTGCGAAGGAAACTTGTGCCATATCATTTCCTTCTTTTTATTTTTTATACCACAATTACTCACTGCACAATTGTTTGGATTCATTTTAACCTCACTTTTATTCACACGTCAACGCCATGGGACACAATGACAACAAACAAATTCAAATTACTGCGCACGCGCTTTTCCCACTCGGTGTCGCGGGTCAGTGCTATCTGCGATGGGCATCCCAACTAATTTGGCACCCCTCACTGCCGCCCATCGCTCCGCGCCGCGTTCTCAAAATTCGCCATTTCTCACTACAGGAGTTGACCGAGCCTGGCACTGACAGCGCACTCTGGTGAACTGAAGCGAACTAACGAAATTATCGGCTGAGGGTACTGCCTACCTTGTTGATACGGTACTACTGAGTTCGAGACGTTTCGTCTCCATGCTCCGCGGAACCCCTTGCCAACTATATATATTAGCGCTAATTCTACGGAACTGCTAACGCGAGTGACCTTATCTCGGGAGTCTAGTGGAGCACATTTTTAACGAATCCCATCTAGACGTATTTTCAGAGGAAGCCGCACAAAAAATATCGCGTGCATCAAGGTAGAAAGGATATTTTGCCTCGTGTGATTGACGCTCACGCTTTGTTCGTACGTCAAACTTCAAACTCGCCAAAATAGCTTTCTTTACGCTTTTAATGCGTAATATACTATTGGAATCTCTTAAAATTCTACGAAAATTTTTTCATATTATTAAAATCTCCATGGCCGCCAGGGGTGGGGGAGGGTGTAGGCAGGAATAATACCCCGGGGCACGGGACTCCGCAGGGGGCCCGCGGTGCTGAAATTTTAAATTTTTTAGAAAAAAGGTGAGGGAAGGGGGGCCCGCGATAATATGAAACCCCGGGGCCAGGAGAAGCTCTCGGAGGCCCTGAAAATCTGTTAAAATTCAACCACAAACCTTAAAATGACTTACAATTCCTTGAAACTCTAACAAAAAGAAACATTTTTAAATTTCTTAGAATTCCACGATAACTTTTACAATTCCTTAAACTTTCTTAAAAGTCCACAAAATGTCTTCAAATTTCTTAATATTCCATTAAGCACCTAATGTTTCACAACTTCTTTTAAAATTACTCAAAATAATTTCAAATACTTTATATTTCACGAAAACTTTAAAATCACTTAAAATTACTGAAATTTTCTACAAATTCATTGTAACCTCTTGAAATTTCTTAAAATTCCACGGTAACATTTAAAATCTATTAAAATCTCTTAAAATTTCATGTAATCCTTTAAAAAACCAAAAAATCGTCTAAACATCATTAAAAGCTTGTTAAGCCCTTTAGGATCTTTAAAATTTTCTAAAATGCGTCAAAATATCTTATCTTATAAAATTGGCAACTTCATGCTGACTAAGCAAACACCTTGGACATCCTTGGAAATTTTCTAAAATGTAATGGGGTTGGGGGGGCGGGGGGTAAGGTTAATTTGGTGTAAAAAGGCGTTTTTAAGAATTTTTTTTTCGAAACAGACAGTGTTACTTTATTCATTCAATGTTCATATAATAATGCAACATTTGAACAATATTTTCCTAAATTTTCACTGCAAAATACTATAATTTGTGATTATTATTATTTTGTATTATTATTATTGTTATTATTATTATTATTTTTATTATTATTCGGTCAATTTCTATTTTCCCTGATACATGGAAAAAAAATACTTAGTTCAAGAAAAAAATTCTAGGATCATCTTACATACGGACCATACCATATGAGATTGGTCCAAGAAAATAAAGTATTGAGACGATTCGTATGGAACAAGTGTACATTTTCTTAAACTGAGTAAATCAATTATCAATTTGAATATATAATTTTCATACCCCAAAAATTTCTTTCTTCAGTTATAATAATAAAAAAATAAATTGCTTTGTGAAGAGCTTGCTTTCACACAAGCCTATAAAGCTACACACATATTATATCAAACTCGAAACAACAACAATTATTTTCTTGATTCAAGAAATTTGTTTTCTTATGGCAAAATAATATTAACTTGCTTAATATTAACAACTCCCTTAAAAAAAAAATTCGTATATTACATATATAGAGATGGAGGGGGACTAACTTCATGTTGATAATGATGGGTATAAGTATAAGGAAATAGTGGTAAGATGTATATATGTGGGCGTCCATATGAAAAGGGTCATGGAGTTATGTACAGAGTAGTATAGTCGGTTGAATCCCCAACATTTTAAGCCCAATATAAATACTTTATGTCAAAAAACCTGTCACTGGGACACTTTTGACGTTGGAAATTCATAAAACCACATTTCGAGAAAATCAAAGTTAAAGTTTGGATAAACAAAAAATACACTTACATTGGGAAGTTAAAGAGGTTTTTAATTAAATCAAACAATAACATCGCAAACATTAAAAAATTGCAGCACTGATATTATTATATCAGCACATAATAACAATTATAACATTGTTTTTATTATATAATGACCGGAATCGTCTTCCAGGCACACTTTTGAATAATTTTAAAAAATACGACTTTTTTACAATAAAAAATAAAAAATTATGACCTTTTAAAATTGAAATTTGAGAAAAAACGTTTGAAAAATTTTTCTACTATAACTGGCACTCAACTTTATCAAAATGCATCAGCTGATGTTTTTCAGGGGCAAAACAACCATAAAGAATCCTGCACTTTTTATGACAACTGACAATAAGGGCCCTTTTCTTTTTTTTTTGAAATTGAAAATATACCCACTTCCGGTTGCATTTGAAACATAAGTATGATGCCGATAGATTAAGTATGAGTCATAGTATCATCCCCCACACAAATCTGAAAATGGTCAATTTTGACCCTAAACTAGAAAAACGCGAATATAGATCCTAAATTGAAACCAACAATAAGGGCCTTTTTCATAAATGAAGTAGAAAGGTTGTTGAAGTTTTTTAGCAAAATTTCTGCAAAAAACGACTGGCAAATGAGTGTTAGATTGGCAAATGGTATGATCGTGTCTATGGAGAAATTGAAAGTGGTTGGTATTAAATAAGACCAAGCAATCATGGTGCGCAATCCGTTCATATGCCACTTCGACATTTGACCAGATTACGACAATATAAGGCTGCGTGAAAGGCGCTAATGATCATTTAACCTTAAAGTAAGGGTCAGAGAACTCTAAATTTTAGTTGAATAAAATACCAATTATATTTTTAAAATAAGATGGGTTGAAATAAGTCATGGAATAAGATTCGAATATTAACCAAATTCGTAACACTACAGTCACACAATCGTTCTGAAATAAAATTGTATTACTCAGGGGAGAATTGATCAAGTTGCTGCATCTCAAGGTCATCTTGTAGCTACCATCATAGACTGTCTGCACTGGCTCCTCGGTAGCTTAGACGAACTTTTCGTGTTATTGACCTCAAAGGAATATGCAGGATATACATATACTGTCGGTGCGGTAATGTAATGTGCACGGAGAAATTTTCCAGGTAGTATAATTACAACGGAATTCATAGTGGACCACAGCTCAATATACCATCAAAATAATGCCGGGTAACGGCAACGTATCATTTGTTGTTTATTTAAAAAAAGTAGTATCTCACACTGTATGATTGATTTTGCCGATCTCGAGAGAAATCGTAACTGACCGACGGTATCACAAAAAAAGGAAGTATGTATGTTCTAAAACGATATTCAACTTACCGCTTTTATATCAAATCCCTGATTAAGGTTCTCAACGTTATTATTACTATGATTAATGTTTATGTTTCCGCTGCTACTAGTCGAATTATTGTTGCTTACGGACTGCTGAGAATTCAAATGTTTATTGGTTTTGTAAAGCACCATAGCAGCAAACATTCTTTTTATGTAGATCTTAACTTGTTTTTAAACTTTGTCCCTTATAACACTTAATCTATTCAAGTCGAAGGGGCTGACGAATTTCTGCGAGGAATGTTGGAAAGAAATTAACGTTAACTCCTGAAGAGGATATATATTGGAAACCAAGAAAAATAACGATAATAATATTTCCTTAAAATTGATTCTTCCAGAAAACAAAAAGAAGATAGGTTTATTTTTACAAGACTAAAAATTAATGACTAAAAGTGCGAAAATTGCTCACGAATGGGGCAAGCTAACCATGCCGCATCGACTGACTGAGTCTTGTTGCTGAGGCGTGCAAGGATTTCTCGCGGCGCCGGTCGGTCACGCACATCCCCTATCGTCGCTTCATCCCTTCGGAGTCAATGTATGTACATATACAAACTATACCACTGCGTCCAACATTCCCGATACCGACCAACTACGAAACGCAGACACCAATATAATCTCACATACGTCTTGTGGAATGGGTCTCTGCTCCTGGAGCTGGAATGACTCCTTATTCGCCCTCTCGCAAAAAGCTTTCTCACGAAAGGACGTTCGGGTTCAAGAAACGTTCCTGTGTGCCACGCGAATCGAAGAGGTCGACATCCTATGATAAGGAATATAAAATAGCATTCACAACGCTAAAGCGCTATAAAACGACGAAAACTAAATTTTAGTACACTAGACTCCCGAATTATCTCTACTCGAATTACCTCTTACCGACTACATATATTTGCGGCCAATTTAATCAAAATACCTCCCGACCAACCAAAACTGGAGGTAATTCGGGAGTCTAGTGTGTTATAATTGGAGACTAGAGATATTGGAATACACTAGACTCCCGAATTAACTCCAGTTTTGGTTTATTGGTTTTCGGTCTTGAAATAAATATTTAAACAAATTATATACGGTTTAAATCAGATCTTTATTCATAGATCTTTATTCTACCAAGGCAAGAGAGCAACTAACTTGACACGTGTGGTCAAAAGCATAAGTATAAAAAACTCATAAGGAGGTCTCATATCAGATTCTATAAACAAAACCATATAATAATATACCAAATAAATCATTATAAGGGTTACCCATTAAAATGGTTTCGTTTTTATCATTTTCAACCGTTACCCCATCTGGATCGAAAATTATTCTCATACCCTTGTTCTGCAAGGTCTGTAAAGTTGACAGCACCATGACAAGACTTCATGATATCTTCTGATCAATAATTAAGGGCTCATTTAGGGCTAATTTAATACCCTAATACCGAATTTTCAACTCT
>JAUEJJ010011623.1:0-16865 GCA_032164275.1 Synergus coniferae | reverse complement strand
TAAAATCGGGCTGAAGCGCAGCTGCGCCATCAGTCGGGATTCTAAGGTACTACCAAGTTGGGGTCGTATATTTACGGCCATCTTTGAAAGAGTCGGATAGGGCTGCTCAAACTAATAGTATATATGTAGCTCCAAAACCAATTTCCAAGATTTAGAATCTCTACAAGTAGGTCGAAAATGTTTTTTAGGTGAATTTCCCCCTAGGTGACTAATGTGGGTAAACCCTTAGAGAGTACACTTTCGTTCCCGTAACATACGGAGTAGACGTGGTCCATTGGATTCCACGTCAAAAAGTGGCGGATTCTGAAGTCTCCACTCAAAGTTATGACACGGAGTTGTGTCAGATGTTAGTCTGAACCTTCCGAAATACGATGCAATAGACGCGATAACAAAATTTGAATTTTTAAGTCAAGGAAATTCTGTTTTTAAACAAAAATATCATAACTTCTTTAATTTTCAACATTTTAAGATAAAAATTTAGGTACGTTCTGTCTAAATACACGATTTTGAGGGGAAAGTACGTGTAAGAGTCCACGTTTTAAAAAAGGTATGTATTTTGAAGAATCAATGTAGTGAATTGAGCAAAAAGATAAGAAGTAATTTTGATTAAAAGTAAATAGTAACTGGCCGGCCAGCCATATGGTCATATAGTTAGGACAGATAGTGCACCAAGTCCCAATTCGAAATTTTAATATGAAAAAAAAATCACAAACTTGGGCTGTGGTACAATGGACCCCAAGGTGCTCTAAGGGTTAAACTACTCTAGAAGCTATTCACGAACTCATTTACTCATATTCAAAAACTATCTGCGAAGTTCTTTCTTTATGTTATTTTATGTATTTATGTATCATAACTAATAAAAAAGTACATCGTTACAACAATAGTTTAAAGCTATGGGTTATCCAGCCTCTGTTGCCTTTGTTCTTATTCACGCGTATTTTTCCCCTGGTCTACTTCTTTTTCCCCTGTCAATCGTTTCTTATGTATTATGATATTAGTGCATCATTTCTTTATTACATTCCCATCACAAAGAATGTATTAGACTTGTGTAAAATTTACCCCCCGCCCCCCGTTTTTTTCAACTGTCCACGTTTCTTTGTGTAGGTTTTATCTTAATAATTAATAGTCAATTGTTGTCGTCCATGGAGAGAGTTGAACATCAGTCTTTTGTTCCCTATTTGTTTCGCGTATTATGTGAAAATCTTTTTTCCTTATACGAGTGTATTTTTCTTTGAAAAATACACTCGAACCTCAATATAGTCACCAGCCCTTATGTCACAATCTTTCTTAAGTCACCACATTCGCCCTCTACGATGTCCCGAAAACTTTCAGGAAACACTCTCTAATGTCTCCTTTCAAACTGCGCATGCGTTGCACTCTCAGCATCTGATTGGTTGCTATTCGCGCGCAGTTTAAAATGCTAAAATGACGCAATACGCAATGCGCATGTACATAAGTCACTATAGGTTAGGTGCCCGGTGACTTAAGAAAGAAGAAATTTCGTGACTTAAGAGAGAACATCTATTTTATTTTTTGTGACATATGAGAGGTTCGAATGTATGAAGTAATAAGCAATTGATAACAAATCTTTGCAGGCGCCTCGAAAACAAGTTATTCTGCGGTGACGGCTGTGATTCATCACTGGATTATCTGAAATCAAAAAATCAAGATGTTTTTATTAGTTTATAACTTTATCAAGGTAACGCTGTCGAGTTCATCTTTTTTTATTGATTTTTAAATTTTTGGTAACAGAAGTCACAAAACACGATTTTTGCTAAAAAAATCGGCAACATTGTTATTGTAAAATTAACAATAATTATAAGAATAAAAGAACACGGCAGAGTTATCTCATAATTTATGTGTAGAAAAAGTGTACAAAATTTCAAAATAATCGGTGCAATAGATTATGAGATATAATCGTCATCGCCTTTAAAAATGCTAAGTGTGAGAAAAGCGCTTTAAAGTTTTGTGCACTCGGAAATAATAAACTTTTGTTTTTTCTATACTTACACAGAATCATTGATGCCAGGTCTGTAGAGTGGGCTGCTTTCATCTGCAATATTTAGAACATATTGTAGCAAATTTTTTAGTAATGTTTAGAGTAAGGTATTTCACGAAACACTTTTTTTTAATTGTTCGTGGGAGTATATTGAGTAGGAAGAGTTGGTTTCTATGGATAAGAGAATAATGACCCAATCTTGTCAGATTTTTAAAAAAATGTGTAGAGATTGTCGAAAATACAGAGCAGGAAACTGATGTTTTACAGCTGATTAGAAAGAAAAAAATCTGCCCGCTTCGTGGGCACATTCTCATAACACGTCGCGCTCCGTGTTTCGCGCTTCGCGCGCTTGCGCCCTTCAGGATACTCGAGTGCTTAGTACCTTTATTGATGCTATATACTTTTGTTTTAATTATTTTAGTTTTAAACGAAAAGAAGAACTCATTTACTTAAAGTTCTATCAACCTTAAGGATCACATTCACATCAGGACACTCGCGCTTCGCGCTTGATATTTGACATAAACTCGGGCGATTTATTCGTAGTTTTTCGCGCTCTGAAATATTTGATCGTCAAGCTTCGATTATTAATATTAATTTTGTAATATTTTCTCATATCTCACGTTTTTTGGCGGGAAAATTTAATTTTTAATTCTTTACAAACAGTTTTCACGATGAAAACGAAAAATACATACTTCATCAAAAAATGGTCAAAGGAAGATTTGTACATCTTTCAAAGACCATTAATTATGCTTCTTATCATTTCTTCTGTATCTCGCGTTATTTAACTCAAAATTTGAATTTTCGTTTTTTCAAAAAATTCAAAAATTTTTTATGCCATTCGTGTAGAGCGTTAAAAATAAAATTTTTCATATCTTAACTTTTTTTCATATTGTGCGTTGTTTGGCTTCAAATTGTCATTTTTTTTTTTCGTTTTTTTTCAATTTTTAAATGTCAAGTCGGACAATTATTTTTTTTATCGAAAAAAGTGATAAGGATAAATTGTTCTACTTTTTGAGTACTACGAATTAAAAAAAAAAGTGGTTTCAAAAATTTTCAAAATGCTTAAACTTTTTGAATTTTTATCCAAAATGGCAGACTAAGGAACTTGACCTTCATTTTAGGACATTAAAAGTGTATACCAAAGGCCAATCTAAAAGGTCAATGCTTTCAAAAGTTATCGTGCACACAAACTAAAAATCTACAGACAGATACACACGCAGATAGACATTCTTAAAAACATGTTTTTTTGCGTTTAGAGGGTCTCAGAACGTGGACATTTGGCAAAAACGGGGGGGGGGGTCAAATTTTACACGAATCTAATACATTCTCTCTGATGAAAATGTAATAATAATTTGTGGCGGTAGTGGTCGTAAAAGTCATGATTTCGTAGGAACATAAAAATTTGAGGTCATAATTCTACCCCTAAACATTTTTTGTAAGGATTGAGAAAATTATGCGATCTTCTCCATACTATGAAGAAAAAATTGGTACGGAAATGAAATAAAAAAATTTAAAAACTGAGTACCAGAGAAAAAATATTGGTATAATATTTTTTTTATTTGCTCGCGACCTGATAACGACAGTTGGTTTCTACAGGTGAAAGATGATAACACAAGAAAACGAAAAAGGTCTTTTGTCTGAGAACAACAGAGAAATTTATTTTTTACACATGTGAGCGGCACGAAGGTTCACATTCGACAGACAGAACTACGTAACATAAAGTAGAAAAGAGGGGGTTTATCGGAAAGTCTATATATCGACAAATATCGACATTGCATAAGAGCACGAAAACTTAAAAGCTTAACACTCCCGCTGTTTGAGTACTGTAAAAAAAATATTAAATTAATCCGAGAGTATCACAGAGAAATTTAAAGCGATCTCTCGGTAATGCTTTAGTAAAGATATCGGCACGCTGGAGAGAAGTTGGAATATATTCTACACAGATTTCACCATCTTCAACTTTCTCTCTAATGAAGTGATATCGGATATCAATATGTTTTGTGCGCTTATGGTATTCTGGATTTTTAACTAATCTGATTGCACTTTGATTATCAACGTAAAGACCTGGCTCTTTCGCAGTCGCTGCCGCTGTGACATACTCCGATTCTGTCGTGCTTAGAGTTACAAGCTCCTGACGCTGAGAAGACCACGATACAAGACCATTTGACAAAATAAAAGAATATCCGGTAACATTTACAAAAAAAGCAATGTCAGGTCGAGATACGGTAGCTAGAAAAATCAAAGAGCTTACAGCTTCACGAAAAGGAACATTTTCTCGACAGTCAGCTACTTTCTCAACAGGTCGCAGAACTGCATGAGGATCAGCCGGTACACTGATAGGATTTGCCTTGTTCATTTTAAATTTACTGAGTATTTTGTCAATGTAAATTTTTTGATGTAAAAACATAGATCTGTCGTTTCGATCACGGTCAATTTGAAGCCCTACAAACATACTCTCATCTCTAAGCGTGATTTCAAATGATCTTTTCAAATAATCTAGAACTAAATTAAGTATCTTAAGCGACTTGGCAGCAATAAGCCCATCATCAACATACAAGGCCAGAAACACCACACAACCATCAACAACACCACGAAAAATGTATTTGTCGGCTTCACTTTCCACAAAACTGAACTGCTTGAGAAAATTACGGAACTTTACACTCCAGCATCTTGGAGCTTGTTTGAGACCGTATAAAGATTTCTCAAGCTTGCACACAAAATATTCTCTGGATCCATCGATGATTAACCCTTCCGGAATCTCCATGTGAATATCCTCTTTAAGTTCACCGTAGATGAAAGCACTTTTCACATCAAACTGTGACATTTCCAGATCTTCTTGTGTGATTATTGCCAACAAAACTCGGAGTGAATCGTATCGTACAACTGGAGTGAAGGTCTCTTTGTAATCCAATCCTTCTTGTTGTTGAAATCCCCTGGCAACTAAACGAGCTCTGTGACGCTGTACTTCGCCTGATGCATTTTGCTGAACCTTGAAGACCCATTTTGAGTCAATAGGTTTGCGATCCTTTGGCCTTGAAACGATTTTCCAAGTTTCATTCTTTCGAAGGGCATCGAATTCATCCTTAATTGCATTGATCCATTTTTCAGAATCATTTCCCGTGACAGCTTCCTGATATGAACCAGGCGTGTGATACTCAACAAAACTTGCTTGATATCTATCAGGCATATGAAGAGTATCTCTATTCCTGAGACACATTGACTCCCTAGCTTCCTCAGTTCTGACTGGATCTCTCATCACCGGATCTTCCTGTGCTGCTCCTTCTGGTTCCAATTGGACGTTTTCTTCTGGAGGATTTTTCATGGGAAATCTCACCTCAAGGACAGATTCCTCTTTCACAGGTTCCTGCTTCTGAGACCTCTCATTGAAAGAGACATTTCTCGATATTTTTACACTCTCACTTCTTGGATCATACAATCGATAATTTGAAGAGTTTGCCTGATATCCAACCAGCAAGACTTTAATCGACTTCGGACTAAGCTTTTTCTTAAGCTTATCGTCAATATGCATAAAAGCTTCAGAACTAAAAATCCTTATATGACTCAGGCTTGGTTTTGTGCCCATCCAAATCTCGTAAGGAGTTGTCCCAGTGTCCTTACACAATGCTGTCCGATTCAGTTTGCATACTGCAGTGTTCACTGCCTCTGCACACAAATTCAATGGAAGATTCCTTTCGTGTAACATTGTTCGTGCACACTCAACTATGGTGCGATTTTCACGTTCGGATTTTCCATTTTGTTCCGGCGTATATGGTGCCGTGTTCTCCATGAGAATTCCACGAGATAAGAGATAGTTTTTCATCTCTTTGTTAATGTATTCACCTCCATTATCGCAGCGCAGAACCTTCAGAGATTTTTCAAATTTATTTTCCACCATCCTCTCATAATTCTTGAAGGATTCAAAAACATCAGATTTATGCTTTAAGAAATATACATGACGAAAGCCGGATGCATCGTCTTTGAAAACGACGTAATATCTAGCACCACCAATGGACTCCACGGACATCGGCCCACACACGTCTGAGTGTACATACTCTCCGGGTTTTCTGACTTTTAAATTTTCTCGTTTACTGAAAGGTAGACGGTGACTTTTACCCACCTGACAAGGTTCACAGAAGAAATCTCTCTGTCTGATAATTGTAGACCTTCCACTGAACCCTTCGCAGCCATTTCTTGAATTTTCCTTTTGTTAACATGGCCCAAACGTTCGTGCCAGACTTGAAGACTTGTAGTTGACACATTTGCCTCTCCACTGACAGGTTTCTTTAATCTAAAAAACATCCAATATATTTCATTGATGCGTTTGTAGCCTTGTGCTGCTTGTTGATTGTCACGAATGAGTACAACTCTATTTCCAGAAAATAAAACGTCAAAATTTTTTGACGTGCAAACTCCAATAGAAAAGAGATTTTTGCGCAAGCCCGGAACATAAAGTACATTTTCAATTCGTGATTCTATCCATACACCGTTAACTTATTTTTCAATTAGCACTGTTCCGAAACCTTGAACTTCGAAACCACCATCATCTCCAAGAGTAACTGTGCTGCCGTCACTTTTGAAAAACTCACTGTACCAGTCCCGTCTGTAAGTGATAGGTTTTGAAGCACCACTGTCAGCAATCCAGACATCTTTCATATCACTATTCAATAATGAGTCGATTTCTCGACGAGAAGGCGCGTTAACCGAAAAATCATGACATTCACTTCGGCACTCATCGGATGACATCACGACAAAGCCACAATCTCCCGAATTACTTTTCTCATATTGAGATTTCTTGTCACGCTTTTTCTTGTAACAATCGGGCGCAATGTTTAAAGTTTGACTTTCAGGATTCACACTGTCCCAAGCTGTCTTCAGAGCATTATATTTAGATGGAAGACTAGCAAGGATCTTAGCCATTATAGCTACGTCTGACATAGTTTCACCTACATCGATCATCTGTGCCGCCATGTTCTGGACTTTTGCCACATGTTGTACCACTGAGTCGGACAAGTTAATTCTGTACTTGTGAAACTTTTGTGTTAAAAGTAACTTATTCGATGCAGATTTTTGCTCATGGATACTGCTTAGCTTGGTCCACATTTCTCGAGCTGTCGTGAGTGTCAATAGACACTCCAGTTGTGCTGGTTCCAGCGATGATGAAATAAGAAACATGGCTTTAGAAACTTTTCACCCATGCTTTAGCAGCCTCCGATTCCCGATCATCCGGCATCCGACTCGTACCGTTTACGACATCCACCAATCCGTACATGGTAGCCAGAGCAGTATATTGAAATTTCCACGCCTGGAAATTCGATCCGTTGAACTTCGTGACGTGTCTCGTGGAAAATTCTTCCGACATTTTGGTAGCCTTGACCCGACAACACTCACGGAAAAACACTTAGGCAATTTCAGCCTCACAAAATTTCGCAACGCGAACTTTCTTTCAGAACAAGAATTTCCTAGGTATGGTGACTGTGCTCATAACCTGATAACACAAGAAAACGAAAAAGGTCTTTTGTCTGAGAACAACAGAGAAATTTATTTGTTACACGTGTGAGCGGAACGAAGGTTCACATTCGACAGACAGAACTACGTAACATAAAGTAGAAAAGAGGGGGTTTATCGGAAAGTCGATATATCGACAAATATCGACATTGCATAAGAGCATGAAAACTTAAAAACTTAACAAAAGAGTACTAACTTGATTCTTTTTTTGATTTTGAAAAAATATATGGGTAGTGAGGAGACCCATAGTAACATCTATGTTACAAAATGTCAGTCAACAAACCTCGTAAAACTTCCATTTTGCTTACCATTGAGTTTTTTGCTCACAAGTAATTTGTGACCAGCTTAATTTAATCTTAAATTATACTCCCTATCTGGGCAAGAGACACAATTTTATTCGAAAACTTAGGCTTGAGCTCGTTTTCCTTCTCGGTGAAAAGTTGCGAGACCTGAGGAGTCTGTGTTGCAGAGCTGAATTGCAAGAGGAAACTTCCTTGGTAAAAGGGGTCTCTTCTCCTTTCGCAGGGGGAAGAGGACGTGAGAACTCCCACCCTTTCGGTGGGTCCTCGAAGGCCCTTCTAGGGAACTTCTAGGGAACTTCACTTCCCAGGGAAGTGCGACCTCTAGTGGTCGCACTTCTCTGGGCGTACGACCACCGATCGTAGGCGTCGTGGTAGAGGGGATGGAGTCGAACGTCGTGATGACTCATCAGAGAACGAATCTTCTTCCCAAGACGGTCCTTCTAGAGACGGCGTGGATTTCGCCTTTTTGTGAGGTTTCACTCCTTTCGTCCACCAACTCCAACCGGCGGAAAAGTGGCACCCTTGAGCTTCGAGCTTCCTCTTTTGAGGTTATGGGGTTCCTCTTGACAGGAGTGAGCTTAATGGGGGATGGGTGGAGGCTGAGGACCTCCTCATCCTCCGAAATATCGGAAACCATCACTTGATAGGAGCGCTGGTGGGGGGTGTTTTCTGCGTCGACGAAATGCGGTGTGGTGCCTACTTGGGAAGCCAATTGAGTAGAGAGGAAGTCCGATTGATCCTCACTCTTTGCGTTGGCACACGTGTCTAATAATGCGTGAAGTGATTTCTGGTTTCTCCTGTACGGGGGAGCAATAGGTACTATCTCTCCTGGCAAGGCAGAAGCTTTTCTTCGTCTCTTGGAGATCATCCATCTCCGGATATTTTGGCGATTCCTTTTGTGTGGGTGGGTGCAGGAAGACTGCTCGTTCATTAGTTCCCGAATTAAGACGGATTCATCAGCAGTTCAATTGGCCGGCTGGACAGACCCACATGCACTCCCGAGACTGTTCGCGGTGTCCGGGCACACAAACACTTCGCTGTGGGCGGGCTGGTTCACTGGATCATTTGGCACTACACTGCGTTCGCCCACCAGTAACTCACTTCCACTTGCTCCTTTCTTTTTCTCTTGAGGCGTCTCCGTAGGGTGAGTCGATCCCTTCACCTTCTTGGCGTGACATCTATCGGAGAGCTGAAAAATAATTGAGGAACAAAAGGCAGTGTGTGAAACAAATGGCCGGCGAACGCACTGTAAGGTGGTCCACCAGTCCCTTATCCCTTGAGCGTGTGTTGAGAGTGGGATGGGTCTCCCGGCGAACGCATCTGAGAAGCGTGCTCAGTAGGTCCACCGGTGGTAGTATGTGGAATGAGATGCATCCGCATGTCACGGAGAAAATTGCTGCTGTTGCTAAAGATCCCTGATGCCACTTCGTCGATGGTCTTCTTCATAAGACCATAAAAGATGGTATCAGGATGAAGGGGCAGTGTCGGTACTGATTACTGCGGTTAATGGGCGCAGAGGATTAATACGATTATCAGGCCGACGTGGATTCGTTTGCTCCTTGTGGTCGACTGTGTCCCGAGCGAACTTGCTGCCCATCTTTATAGACTCTGCGGAAGAAATGTCTAGACCAATCAGATGCGTTGCTGCCATCTGCAGCAACGCATGCAGTGATTGGCACTCAGCGGAGAGACCGTCTTTGGAGGAGAAACCGCGCGAATGTCGCGTTTCTGCTGCGTGCCGGCGATTCTCTCCCGAGCCCTCTGTGTTTGCATCAGCCGGATATGCGCGCAGCCGGCTGTGGCGCTGAGCGATGACGAGAAAAAAGAATGATTAGCATTGTACGACTCCGGTCGTATATTGTGGCCGCTTGCGGGCGACAGATGCATAATAATGGTTCTGCACCGTCACTCTGAGGCGATAGATGATCTGAGATTTTACTGCAGGTGGTATGATGACCGAACCTCCCCCTCTTCCAGCTCCATCCTTATTTTCCACCACAATCTAGCTTTTCTCCATTCATCGTCGCTAGTATACTTTTAGTCTTTCTTGTTGTCTTCTATCTGTGATCACACGAAAATATCTGAGCCTGCGAGTCCAGAAAAGACGTCCGTGTGTACCCGATAGATACGGTACAATTTCGTCGTTTATGAAGGTCCGTTTAATCCTCTCTGATTGCCTCTCTCAAGGAGGCAAGTGATTATTTGCTAAAGCGAGCGTAAAGTTGGGGAAACTAAATTTGTTCATATGGTAATTACCACAAATTTTTAAGAGAAAAATCTGTTCGATAAGGCATAGGATTCATTAACCCTACAAGGGCCCAGCCTAGAACCCGTTGAACAAAAATTATGAAAAAATTCAGGAATAATGTATGATCTTTTTCTGATCGATTTCTAACATAAATTTTTTAAAAATGTTTATAATTTTCACGGTTTCTATTCAGTATACAAAAATTTATAACTGACTTACGCGATATAAGGTATTTACATTTACTAATCCACGTATTTATTTTGCGGAATTCTAAGCTTGTTATGTGAAAATCAAGAAAATCGAAAACAGTGAATGTTGGTCAGCTGCATTCCATTCCTGGCATTGCTACCAAGATATGTCGCATCTAAAATGATGTTTGTTTATAAGAAAATTACTTGTTCAGTATACAACCATTACTGATGTCTTATTTTTCTTCTCTGTTCACGAGCTATTTGAACGTATTACAGTCAAACCTATGAGTAGTGCCTCTATGAGTAGTGCCACACCTCTACTTTTACGATCGAACTCGCTCAAGCGCTACCCTCACTCTGAACCACTCGGAAATTTGATATCCGACCCCATGAGTAGTACCTCGAGCGAGATGGGATGATGGGGGTTTACGATTTCTCGGAATTATATTCCCCTATTCCCCCAAAAGCGACACTACTCGTAGGTTGGACTTTAGATCGAACTAATTCCTCTTCAATTTCATACCAAATTTCTTTTTGATTATCTTTTATACAGTGTTTTTAATGAAATTTTACAATATTCCACATATATCTTAATAAACTTTAATTCAATGTTTTTCAGCTCCATACATAAAACCATGCAAAAAATCTGACCCGGACATTAACAATTGCATAACACATTCTATTGAGGAACTACGAGGTCAACTGTCACAAGGTATTCCCGAACTAGACGCTCCAGCAATCGAACCTCTGCATCTGAAGCAAATAAGGCTGTTAAGAGGACCCGTTGGTGCTCGTTTAGATATTAACATAACAGACTTGGTGGTATGAATATTATTATGAATTTTAAATTTGCATAACAAAACATACATGTGCATTTGTTAGTGCTTAAAATTTCTTTTCTTGTAAAGAGCTACGTAATTCTCCATTCGGTTTCGTATCTGGAAAAAGAAATCCCATATTTTATATTTTCAAACAAAAACAAATATAAATGCTAAATAAATATAAAATAATAAGATTTATATTAATAATTAATAATTAACGCTAATGATTAACATTAATGCTCATTCAGGCAACATTCCATGACTCAATGTAAATGAGTTAACCCTTAACCCTTAATGGTCACACTTCATAGGAAGTACGTAATAGTCACCGAGGGTCAATTTGACCCGGACGATCTTTGAAGCAGTACTAAGTGAAAATAAAACATTGTATTGGTAGGAGAAAAAATCAGAGGCATTATGTGAACGTCAAAAAATGTAGGTACTCTGATTGTAAGTTCTACGAAGTTTTAAATTCCCAGTATTGATAAAAATTGCAAAAAAAAAAAAATTTGTAAAAACGTTCTTTTTCTCTTAAATATGCACAACTATATCAATTTTTAATTTTTTTTTTCCATAAAAACTTAGGATGTAACTGCGAGATAAAGAACTTCAAGAAAATGAATAGCTTTGTACGATGTCTTTCAAATTTATATTTATTCTGAAAACTGAAGGTGAAAATTTGGGGCTTGAAATGATGAAATCAATGCAACAGAAGTGAAGTGATGGCTTTGGGATCCAGGGCCCCAAACATTTTCGTCAGTGTCCACTGTGTCCACAAGGTTTTGATTTTTACCATTAAACATCGGACAAATATACAAGTTCTTCGACGAGTAGCAGACTAGCTGATATGTATTTCTCGAAAGGAAATAACTACTCCAGCACTGCTGGGCTCATAGCGCTTCTCATTAAGTTAAGACGACAAAACGCACAAGGCAAGGTAAACAATCGTGACGAGATAGAGATGGTGACAATATTCAAAAATCCTTGAATCAAGGAAAACATCATACGAATTCCGTGGACGCCTCCTTAGATATCGATGAACCTTACATTCCAGGTGGTGCTGATCTCCGAGAAAATATAATAATACAAAATAAAAAGAAAAAGAAACGAATCAGCCTTGAATGCAAATAAAAATCATACAAAATAGAATGAGTCCTGGAGTGTCTGTGACTGTAGAAGTGCCAATTTTTAATTAAATACATTCGAATCTTGTTATAACGAGGAGCTCGGGTACCAAAAATTTCGCTATATAACGAACCCAAGAGGGGTCCCCACCAATGTCATTTTTAATTTGTGTGAGTGCATCTATGTTCTATGATATGTGCAGAAGGATGCGCAAATTTAAATTACTTGATCGTATGTAAATAAATAATTCGTTTGTTTTTCTACAACATGCGTATTATTCAGTTGCCATTTGAGATGAGAGCTTATAGATGCTATTCTTAAGAGGGCTGTGTACAACTGTACACCCGTGGGAACTCCGAGCTGAGTGTGCGAGAGAGACAGAGATAAGCACGCCTCCAAGGGTGGAGTTTCCCTGTAAAAAAAAAATTTTGACAGCCAATCAGCACAAGAATATTTTCGGCAAAAAAGGGTACATGCGAAAAAAGAGTCTGAAAATAACGGTCCGCAATAACATGTGTGTCGCACGCGGCAACCAAGCAAGATCGGGCAAGGACTTTTAAGCCTTCACAGAGGCAGGTAGCCTCTGAATTACTAACAATAACTAATAAGTAGTATACGGCAATAGAAAAAATTTAAAAAATGTATAATATACACTAGTTAAATTAAACAAATCATTTATTTATGTAGGTTAAGAATCAAAAATATAATTGAATACTGCACCGAATTAACCTTAATTTACCTACAATTTTTTATATAATATCATATTTCGTAAGAAAAGTATTAATAAGTAGTTGCACTTCATAATTTTTTCCAATTTTCAACTTATTAATAATCATATTAGTAAACGAAAATTACCAATAAATAATATAAATTTTGAATTATTTATTAACGTGATCAGATTTCTTTAAAGGTTGGAAGGGACAATATTAGAAATCGGTTGTTACCTGCTTAGAAAGCATGTAACAACCCGAGTTGACCGGAAACTATTTTGAATATGGCACAGTCAATTCTTGACTGGACTCGATACCGAATGGAATTCACAAAGGAAGAACTCTCAACATTTTTGTCAAAGTCCAATATCTCGCTTTTAATTTGCTGCCAAAGCCAAACTGAGATTTGAAAAATCTCTCACAGAATGTGAATTTTTTAGATTAAAATTTTGTTAGACAAAGTAAATTCTAAGGTTAATTCAAAATCTTTATTGTTGTTGTTGTTTATGATCCTTATTAACAATAATGAGCTGTGTAAAAATCTGTCCAGTTTAGTATTTGGTATTTACAAGGTTTAATAATAAATGTTTAAATAATGAAAGTATGATATTCAAAAGTATTGTGATTTTTATATTTAATATATATTTTGCTATGTTTAGTTATATTCTATTATTATCTAATTAAAAATATATTTTCGTTCTATTTAAAAATTATTGAAAATACATAGAAAATTTATCACTTTGCAAGCAAACATTCATATTTAAAAAATAAAGTTATTTAAAGAGAGAAAAGATCTAATGCTAGTGTATGTCAGAAAGATGAAATTTAATTTTAAGGTTACGGTCTTTTTTAAACACCCTTAACTTCTTTTTTATTAATCTTCCAAACTACTGAATTTTTCTTTATGCAAGATGTCGATTACTGATTCAAATTCGCGCGCGCTCGATGTCAGATATCACATTTTTTGTAGAGTTGACACGTGTCATTTGTTACGATCCGCAGTTTCCGTGACGTTTCGGATGACGGGTACAGTACGGAATCGAATTTTTGATATAGCGCAGACAAGAGAAGATGGAAATTATAAACCGACAATCATGACGCTACCGAAAGATTTCTTGATCATGAGAAGAGAAACAATTAAGGTCGAAGGTGTAACACCTCACGACTTGACGTGTTTCCGAGTTACGGCCGATGGTTTAACACCACACGGCAACGCACACGCAAACGGAACCAATTACACTAACCGATAGTCCTAAAAATGTTACGAACACCCTTTCCCAATCGTACGTATCAGTCGACTCGCAATCCTGAAAACGCGAGATGTGGGAGATTTAAGAACACAAGAGAACACAATAATTTGGGTTGTATGTTCCTGCATTTCTTTTGATAAAGTATTATAATTCCTGACAGAGGGAGAGGCTCATCTGTGAGGGTGTAAACCCGAAGATCGACTTTGCGGGTGAAAATCGGAGAATCTGCTTAGCGGGTGTTTGAACGTAAGGCTTTCTTGGTGGTCCTCAAATATAAGGCTTGGCTTATAACACATTTAGTAGAAGAGTGCCTCAGATATAGGGCCCTCATTCGGTTGCTTTTAGGCTCATTGTACCTAAGAGTGATTCGACAAAACACATAATAACATCAAGATCTTATCTCAACTTAAAAGTCATCCATGATCCATAAGGTGGCCACATATCAGGGAAGTCATGAAAATGTCAGAGAAAACCAAATTTGAAAGGGGAGTCAGGGAAATGTCATGGAAATGTGCGTACCTGTCAGGGAAAATAGAAATTAACATTAATGTTAACTATGTTATTTTTGTCGTATTACAATATTAAGTATAAAAATTATATAGGTTTTGTAGTTTATTTTAAAGATTTTAAAAGATTTCCAAAGATTTTAAATATTATATTTATGAAGAATTTTCACATTCTTTGGTATTCTATGGGTTTCTAAAGTTTTCAAGAGATTCTCAATTATGTTAAGGGATTTTAAGAATTTTCTAGGAATTTTCAGGCATTACAGGTGATTTTTATGATGTCTAAAAGATTTCGTGGAATTTTAAAGGATTTCATGAAATTTCAAGAGAGTTTTAAAAAAGTTTAGGGAATTCAAAGGAGGTTTCTACGAATTAATGAAATTTTCAGGAATTTTAAGGTATTGAAAAATTCTTCGTCGAATTTGAAGGATCTCAAATGATTTTGAGTAATTTTAAAAGTATTAGTGAACGATTGAAGGGATTTCAAGAAATATCAAGGAATTTTAAGAGATTTTGATGGTTATGAAATTTTAAAGATTTTCAAGAGGTTTCTACGAATTTTAGAGATTTATAGAAATTTTAAGTGATTTTCAGTGATTTTAAAGTTTACCGTGGAATTTTAAAGGATTTTAAGAGTTTTTAATATTTTTAAAAGATTCTATACAATGTTAGGAGATTTCAAAAGATTTTATGAAATTTCAAAATTTTTAAAACTGATATTAAGCGAAAATTTTGAAAAATGTCAACATCATTATTATTGAAAATTTATTCATAGTTGTAATATTTTTCTGTCAGTGAAATTTGTCTAAAAGTCAGGGAAATTAAAAAAATTAATCTTGTAGCCACCCTATCCATACTTTTCCTTGTTGCTAATATGAAACTATTGTTCCTAGGCCTGTTTTTCGATTTTCAACCACTTTCATTAAAGAAACCCTTTTCTTCCATTCAGCTGATAGAACAAGAGATGTGTCAGTGACAGATGCACTTATCTTCATGATTGCCAAGGACAATATGCCACTCAGCACCACAGAACGCCTAGGGCTTCTTGTTTTTATAAAGAAGTTGCAACTTGCAACTTATGCAAGTGCATAAAATGCTTGATGCATGTGAATCAGTCTGTTTAACTACTGAAATTTGGACTCACGCGTGTACTATAAATAGCTATCTTGAAGTGTCGGTTCACCATAGAGAAGGTAAGTTATCCTATTTATTATATTTAAATTATTAAGGTGATTACTAAGGTTATTTGAGTTTTAAATCAACTATCTTCTTTTCATTAATGCAAGGACGATGAGGTCAAAGATGAAGATGAAAATGTGGATATACCTGATGATGAATTAGAGACTGACGATCACGGAGAATTCCTGATATCACTTCTTAAAAAAGTGAAGAAAATCGTTAGATTTTCCCGCAGCAGTTAAGTTGCTACCACTTTGCTTAAACAGCTACAGGAAGATTCAGGCGCTCCAACATTTCGTGCTACGAAATGTTGGAGCGCTTTCTATTATTGGTTGACTTTATCAGCAGAGTCTTACTACAACTGAAGCTAGGCAAGAATTCAAAAACTAAAGCTACAAATATGCTCACTGGTGGATGAACTTGAAGCGTTAACTGAGGTGAGAAATATTCTCAAACCATTATGGCAAGTCAAGATGCAAGTTAGTGGTGAGAAAAATATGACCATCAGTAAATTATTCCTATGCTAAAGACCATGAAAAGCATAAGTGCAAGTCATGATACAAGATATTTTACCTGTTCTTTTTTATAAACGCCCGTAAGTTTTGGCTTTCTCCTTTTTTCCTTTTTACAGAAAACTGAGAAAATGGTAGCATCTAAACTCATTGGATTTATCCTCAAGCAAAAAGTCCAATCCGAAATTGAAAAAAGGTTTTCCGGAATGGAAAATCTTCGAGCTTATTCAGTCGCTACTCTATTAGACCCTCGATTCAAAAAAGAAGGTTTTAGCAATATGCGTGCTTGCGCCAACGCCACTCATTCTGCAGGTACGCATACATTGTGATTTTTCCCTGATTGAGGGCGTGTGATACTTTATCATAAGAGAAATTTAGTTTACTCATTTTTTTATCTACAATTATTAATTTTTCAGAAAAAAAATTGTTCCCAGACATCTGTGCCCGAGTAAAAATGCTTCGACTTGATTCGGTCTAGGATTTGTCTAGATTTCGACTTAAGACGTTGATGTCTAGC